>JAOXYB010035450.1:0-13891 GCA_028565635.1 Phoronis ovalis | reverse complement strand
TTTACTAAGTGAGGTCTGCCAAAGGGTCACTTTTTATACCTACAAGTCTTTCAAAGGGGTGTTTTTTTAGCAGCCTAATATACGCGTTTCAGTAGGGGCTTTTTTAAAAACCTGTGTTTGCGCATGTGGACCCACCCTTTACATAAGTCCCCTCCCCGGGCCTGTACCACACACCCCTACCCAAGTACCCTCCCTCCCCAGATACAACATCAAATTTCTGAATAGCATACACATTTAGTGTGATTATGAGTCGACATGGAAAACAAGAAATTGCCGGGTTCCATAAATATTTCATAAACTGTGTCGGATATGATTTGTAAAAACAAATTTGATTAGTGTAAACAAGAATTATATTCCCGGATTATGTTGCTAGCTAGCCAGAAAAAAATATTTATATTTTGGATACACTGGATTGAGACTACTTATTTTACGTTTAAAATTTATGTTATGCACATTTATTAAAGGAAAACGTCGATTCTTAAAGTTCCAGCAGCTCCTGGACTGAAATTGGAGAATTAGCGTTCCTGGACAGACTATTTGACTTATCTCCCCTGACAGAATTACTTTTGCGCCTACATTTGTTTTCTATTCAATGTATATTTGCAAAAATAGGCATCTATTTTATATAACATTAAAAATAAAAGAATTTTTACTATTTTTCCGTTTACAAAATCAACTTGTAAAGTCAAAGTATGTATTTATCATGCAAACCATAGTGATGACGTGCAACCGGCTCTGTCCGTTCGTCTTTGGAGCCGGAGATGTCTCCTCCGCAGCCTTGCATCATATTATCATGGGACTGCCAGCTATTTTACTTCGTATAATCCACTATATTTTATCGTTTCGCTCCATTTTTATTCAGTGCCTTGTAGGGGCCAAAAAATGGTACAGTATTTATTATTGGAAAGGTCCTACAGACTTAGTAGGCGATTCTAAAACTTTGCAGAAACTTCCAATTCACGTAGGCATATTACTTACAGAAGAAAACATTTCATTCAGCGATATAGCTGCGATATGTGTATGGTGCATAGGAATGGGAGTATCATATATTAGTCTTTTTGATCCCGAAGGTATGTACACATTTATATTTCTCTTTTCATAAACTGGTTTAATAGCATTGTATCCACCGTGTTTTGTGGTGGTGTTTTCATTTGCTTTGAGTTCGACAATTTTTCGGGTCATTGATTGGCCAGGGTCAATGCGGAGACAGAAACCGAGGAGTTCTAGACTTGTCCTGTCACATGACAGTTAATGATTATTAAAAAATGACAACTGCATTAATGCTCATTATCAATAGCCAGTTTAACATAGATGCTTGTCATATTCCTGAGTGGTCATGTGAAATGCTTGATGTGTCAGATAATTTTCCAATCTTTTCTCACTAGTTTTATCCCCATTTAATTAGCATTCTTTTAGTAATCTATAGCAACATATAACAGCTATGTAGGGAAACAGGTATACCCATGTTTTGCTATTCAATGTGTTCAGTAACAGAAAATATACTACTGGTTTTAAAACTTGAAAATTGTTGCACATGACTGCCTAAAAATTGCTAGTCAACTTTGTGCTTGAGACTATGATTTTTGATAACGTAACCACCAGTGCATGGAATAGTCAGTTCCTGAGTGTGTTAGTAAGCTTGTATATAGTACAGGCAATTTTCAGCTTTAATACCTGACAACTTCACTGACAGATTAAAAAAATCCCCTTTTCCATGTCCTATTTTCTTCGTTCCAGGTATATTTAAAAGAAATCAGTCTCTATTACATAAGCAAATAGTACACTTATGCAGTCAGACTTCAGACAGCAAAAATTCTCAGCCTACAGTGTGTATATACTCTGGCATTGATAGTAAAAGCCACCAACAGAAAGGTAAGCATCTAGATGAGCTTTTTTGTTATAGTGTAGTTTCACCATGAAAGACTAGACATGTTATGTACCATACTTCTCTAGATGTTTTCACTCAGTAGGCATCTTTTTGACTAAAACTACCAACAAATCTTATATTCAATTCCCAACTACACTTGCATACTGAACACTCCATTGTTGATATTATGATAAAATACTGTATCCTGATTAGTATGGTTACCTAAGGTGGTAAATGCCCAGGTAATTGTGGTTACCCAAAGTGGTAAATGCCCAGGTAATCAGTATGCTTACTATGATATTCATCAGCTTGCTAACAATCAACATACTGACAGCAACAGGTATTTATAGCTAATTATGCTTGTGATGGTAATTAGCAAAGTTCAAAACTACAATTAATAAGATGGGGCTTTCATTTGTTCATAGCAAATCAGTAGTTCTAATATTGAAGTATGTTGAATTTCAGAAGTGTACAAAAGCAATCAAGTCATAATTCATTTACATTCATTAGAAGATGGTACACAGTACTTAGTAAAGAAAACAAAGCAATTATGTGAAACCATGATAAACCAGCAAAGTAAACCCAGTGATATCACACTTAGTAATGTACAGAGGCACTTAGAAGGTAAGTGGCATACGACCTTGACAATTGTACATTTTTTAAATCTTTCAAATACTAAAATAGACCTGGTGGCAAAGTGAAAGTACCCAAGCAGTCTTACAATTCGCAGCATTGTATAAATGATCAAACCCACAATTTTCTGTGCTCCAGTGATTCATTCTGTAGCAAAGAGTGTTGTGCCTCAGTTTGTTTTGCTACATCAATTACTAGTTCATACAATTAGTCTGCTGTAATCATATCACACACAGACATCTACAAGACAGAACATATTGGTTTTTGTTGTTTTGCATTTTGAGGCGGCAGCGCAGCTTTCAGAACTATTTTTCGTAAAGTTTACTTAAATCTAAATGGTATATTCAAACAAGAGTTCAGTTGCTCTGTTTATTCGATTACAGAAGTAACTGCTACTACATCAATGCATTATGTGACTAATATGTTGCAATTCATCTCCAGCCAGAAATTACTCCACAGTAAATAGTCCCATGTTGTACAGAGGATATAAAGAAATGTTTCGAGTACCTGGCAAAATTCTTCATTTTCTGTTATAGATCAACAAGGCTTCCCTGACCCTGACTTATTACTAAGGTTTGGTGCCGTAGACAGCACGCTTGGATATCTTCCCTGGCACATACGTCTTTCAGAAATATTGTAAGTCTACCATAACTCAAGAACAAGATGGCAGGTGTCACCATGAAGATGTTTAATGAATGGTTGTTTGCCTTCTGAGTAAACTTGGAATTGTATTTATTTATACTCCTATGCATCACCAAAATTTCCGGATGGTCATTCTCATATTAATTATGATGTACAGTAGCAATAAATAATTCTTAAAGCATAGTGTTAAAGCTGGAGGTTCCTGCTGGGAGTCGCATAAAAAAAATCAATAAAGGCAGCTGTAAATTTTGCATTGTTAGTAGGCAATATTAAAGTAACAGATTTGACTTACACTCCCTTGACTGTAGAAGTGTTTTATCGAGATTTATTAAAATTGCAGTTATGAATGTAGTTAAAAAGACACGAGAATAACTACGGGAGTGACCTTTATTACCCAAATGCCTCACCTAGGTTTACTTTGGCGACATCGTCATTAAAGTTGGTCTGCGGCTCACATACAATAGCCTATGATTGTATATCAAATTGTGCAAGTTTGATATTTTAGACATTTTTAAGCAAATAAACTTTGGTTTTTGTTATATTTTGCAACAGCTCATTGGTTTTGTTTTGTAGATCGTTACCAACACATCATGGCATAGATTATAAGACATTCCTTCAAACATTAGAATCATATGCCTATAAAGAACAGAGGTTTGGAAAGTGATCAACGATACTTGCTCAATAGTTTAAATATTTTCTACAAAATACAGAAAATTGAATAAACATGTCACAAGTATGCTTGTGAAATAAACAAATAGACAGTTACTGCCTTGAAGTGACACAAAGAATTACAGCTGTGGATGACAAGTAAACTTTGATTACCAAGGAACAATTAGGTTATGTGAAAAGATCACCAAGACATCATCTCAGTGTTAATGAATAAAGTATTTATTTTGTTTTGTATCCAGTGTTAATATAGATGGAAACAGGACATTTTTCTGTATTATGAAATAATTTAGTGTACTATTCTTGATAATTTTAACAGAAAATACCATTAACACAAAGTGCTCTACTACATACAATAGGCCATCTGTAAACATGTACAATTATTGGGAGAAAAAGGACCAAATGTGACAGCGGTTATCTAGTCCTGGTAGCAATAAAATGGAATAATTGTAGTGCAATGAGTTAAGAAAGCAGTGTGTTATTTTTGTACATTCTCAAGTGTGTAGTTAAACTTTTCATGCCACTAGTACAGGTCATGTAGACTCAAGTCTTGATAGATTCCACTGTTTGAGAAGAATATTTACTTGGATAGTTTGTGAGTATTTGTAAATAATAAATTTTATTAAAGAGGTATTGTTCTAATCTGCAGTTGTCTGTTTTATGCTCATATATAAATATAATTATGCACTTTCATGACAAAGTAGAACTGTCATACTTTGTGTAAATAGCCCGTACACAGCAGCCAGTTAATACTGCTTAACCAATTTTGACAAATCACTGCAAAAAATACAATACTGTTAAGAACAACATAAGGAAATAGTCCATGACACCTGGTGCATATACTTAAGTGCCAGCAAAGAAAATAAACTGACTTTTATACATTTCACTGTCATCTTGAAGATCGGGCAATCTTCCCTGTATAAAACTCCTACTGCCAAATTTTAAACTCGATGCTTAATACAGTGCTCATTTTATGTTTTCAACTTACCAGAACCTTCATGCTTTACAAAATTAAACAAATTTAAAATTTGATCTTGTGTTCATTATTGTTTCCAAACAAATTTTTAAATTTAAGAAATTCTCTTTTCCATTAGAGGGACACTGATTATAAGAGTCTATAAATACCTTATGTTACTGACTAGACTTGCCTTGCAACTCCTGATTTTTAAACAGAAAGTGATGCATCAAATACAAGTTTTATATGCAGTAATGCTCAAAATTGATTATTAGAAATAGCAAAATAAAACATTTCTGTAATTAATTCTTTACAGGCAAGTTACTTCTCAAGCTACCTGTGGCTCAGCTTTCCATAGTTTCAAAAGTTAATGGTTCCTTTCACTAATATTGCATAAATTCATTTCAGAACTACCCGTAATCATCAATTTACCACTAGTTCACAGTTCTATTTAGAGTTCAGTCTCTCATGCTTTAAGAACTCTACTTTGAAGCATCTTCACATCATAAATGGTTACATCACATAGATCTATGATGCACGGTCGAATTCTCTGTGGTGACAGCTCAAGAACCATGATGGTTGACAACTGAACAAGGAAATCTTGGCAATACTTCATGCCCTATTCGTAAAATAAATTTACTTATAAGCAATGTACAATATGAATACTTATCTATACAACACTTATATGGCGGTTTAATTCAGGGTTTCTCAAAAAAAAATACTTATCTTTTTAATTTTCGATATGAATTTATATCAAAATTGTTTTTAAAAAAATGTAGCACGGAATGCAACAAACATCAAGTAGCACATGCACATGGAAACTTCTGTGCAATTGGGCAATAGACATCAATTCTTAGTACAGGAAATCCAAAGATAAGCTATATCTTCATCACAGCATTTCTGTCTTATGAAAGACAATAAAGGCCTAGCAGGAATGCTTGTTCACAATCCCTCCCTCTGATGCTCAACATGAAAACAGCCACACATTCAGCAGATATCCCTTGATAAATCTTCAACATCAGAAATAAGTGTTATAAATGTTCAAAAACTTTCAAGTTCATATTACGTACAGTAGAATACATTGACTTAATAATTTTCTTTACAATTATGTTACCTAAATTTTATACTCAGATACCAGATGTTGAATGGTAATTTGTAAGTAATACTAAACATGTAGTACTGGGTAAACAGACTGATGGAATAGCCATGGAAAGCGAGAACTGAGTTGACTGATCAACTTATCACTTCTGAAAAAACGTTAACTTAAATGTAATAATTCAGAAATTTACCTTTGTTAATCTCTCTCTTGTTATCTTGTCTCCTTTCTGTGCTTTTATCTTCATCATCTGCAATTTAGTCCAAAATGTTAACATTTCACATCACATGGCTACTTACTGAGCAAACACATAGAAAAAGAAATGTAAAATTAGAGTTGATTTTTGTAAATGGTGCCTTAGGCCACATCAAAAAGATAATTTTTCCTTAAAGCAGGGTGTTTTTTCAATTTAAAAAAAAATGTTTAGCGGGCGAAACATTTATTTAAAAAAATAACAAAAGTAGAAATGCCAAAATTTGAAACAGTTGTGCCTGTTAAACAGTTTCTTTTTAGTCTGGCTTTTCCACAAATTTCTACATGTATAGCTGCCAAGTTTGCACAAAACCATGCTTTGTCGATAGTTAAAATTCTCCCTATGAATTAATTTTGGCTATTATATCAGTATAATACAAGTTGTTTGCAACAAACGTATTTAGAATGTTGTGACATATAAAATAACATTAGTCCATCAGCAGGTTGCATCATACACATATAAGAAAACATGAGTCCATGATAATTAGCCTTACCTTACATTCCTGTGCTGAGAATCCAATAATTTTGCACAATAACTGAAAGAAAAAAATTACCTCATAATAACATGCATTTCTTCAAGCCAAAATGTTACGAACTATGGTGCTAGAGTTATGCATGTATTTTAATATATTTCTTGTTTCGAAATATATTTTTCAGGGAGAACCTAGCACAGACCAAATCATTTTGAAAATTCTCCTTAGATTAATAACCCTATACAAGATAAGGGTTAGTAGCACAACACAGAGAGGCAATACTTTGAGGTTTAACATCATTCTATATTTTTATGGATAATTACCTATACATGATACCCTTAGTATCCCAATGGAGGCACACATCTATGCTACAGAAATTTAGATGACAGAAGTATAAGCTAGATTAACCATATGAACATTTTACCAAAAATATTAAAATTGAAAATAGTGGTACCCTTTTTACCTCGTTGGCAATGTCCACATCAATAGCGGCTGAGCCATCATTTATTTTGACAACCAAAGACCAAGCGGTATGGTTAGAGTGTTCCAGTTTACTAACAAGAGTGGATATATATGCCTGAAATGATCAGTTTTATCATAGTATGCATTGAAATGTTACTCTTCTGACACATCATCCACTATACTTTGTCTTGGTCTATGATATCACCTTCACATAATTTGGAAAAAGCAGAAGCATCTGGTACATACTACAGTGCAAAATTTTAAACCAGTTTCTTATGACCTGTATTCATCCATCTTAAGTCTAAACCTGATCTACATTTAATCAGAAGTGTACCACAATCTCAGACATAACATCGAATAAGTTTCAAAGTCAGTCCCGCTGCTTTGATTTAAGTACTGATGATGAAAACTGCAAAAAGTAAGACCCATACAATACTGGTTCACATGAAATTATGATTGCCAGCCTGCTTCTCTTCAGGAAAAACAAAAAGTCCAAATACATCCTGTTGAGTGATAATTACTGACATTTAAATCAACGAATGAGGAATTAAGAATATTTACAGATTTTAAGTTACATGCATTTGATGAGCATAAACGTTTTTTAGCACTGGGTGAAAATAAAACTATATAATATTACCTTAACTCTCACTGTTGTTAGTTGCACACAGGGAAGAACAGCCACAATTTTGCTCAAGTATGTAAAGGGTCGAGAGTCAAGCCTAACTTCAGCCTTGCGAAATTGACACTCTGACAATAAACCAACAGAATTCTTATGTAAATGTGATGCTACATGTCCCTTTATGATACCCAAGTTTGATTTCGTTAAATCTTGACCAGCACTGTGACAAGGATTATTAAAACTGTTTACGGCGAGAGTAGAAGTTGTAGCCAGATTCTCTTGAAACAGGTCATCGTCGAGGTCATCTGTTAAGTCTATAAAAGCTGAAGATACAATTGCAGCCTTATTCACTATATTATCCGAGTGCTTTACATTTGAAGCAGTATCTCCCGAACCTGTATTTCCTGTTGAAATGCATCTATCAAGTCGAGGTTGCTTGGGTTTTGGGTATGATATACCATTTTCGTAAACACTGACTTGTTGTTTAATAGGTTTATACTCAACATTTCCTGTAACACTATTAGTCCTTCTGTATAATGTATTAGAGCTAATACCTTGGTATTTGGCATTTTGGTTTCTAGAATTACCATTATTACTAATAGTTTCTCCTCCTCCTACTTCTTTGTTTCCACTTGGAAATGTTGTTTGAGTACACAGAATTTTGTTTTTTGAAGATGTGCAGCCAGATGATCCAGACCATGATCTGGTTGTTTGAACAGAATCTGTTTTTACTCTGGTAGTAGAAGGTAAATAGTTTCCAGCACTATTTTGATGCACATCTTGTAAGCTGCTAGCACCATTCAAAGTATTAGTAGTTTGTTGCGATAACATTTCTTGCATTTCTACATGCTCAAGTAGCTCATCGTCATTCAGGTCATCTTCCCACTATGAAGAATAAGATTATTTTTTTTAATTACAAGACTATCATACTATATGTTATTTTTACAAAAATGTGGAACAAAATTTGTATGAGAAAATCCCTTCTACATTATTTCTTTGTAACAGCAACACAGCCTATTTATATTTACTGCACTTTTTCAAATACTTGTCAGAATTAATAACTAAAATAATCACCTCTAATAATGTTCGCAAGGCGGCATCTAGAAGAGATCTTAAATTAACGTGGGGGCCATAACTGACAATAGACTACCAAGTTAAAAATGGTTGCGCCGGACAAAGGGGCATTGGTCTAACCACTAGTTAAAACCTTAGTTTTGATTCATGTGAATATCTTGAAAAGTAAGATTTCAACAAGCTTAGAATATACAAGTCCTTTCTTACAAATGCCAAAACTGATTGAAAATATGAACCCTTAACATTTTTAATCTACTGTTGAAGAAAATGAAATAAACCTATATATTTATTATCTCAAAGAAATGTTCGCATTAATTATGGATAAGTTTAAAGTATAAAGTTAACCTTAAGTAAACTATCATGAACCCCCCCCCCTAATGATAGCCCTCTATGAATAATCACTCCTTTAAAAGTGACACCTAGGGTGATTATTTGAGAAAGTATGGTATTCACAGAATTTGCCTTTACTTAACATCACTGTTGAAATCTAAGGTCATAAAAATATGAGCAGCAAGAAGTAATGAACAATTTAAACCTCTTCTTCCATTGCCTGTAATTCATCTTCATGCAATTGATCAAATAAATCATCAACTGAGTCCATCATTTCTGAAATAAAATATACAATTATAACTATTACTTTTATAATACAAACCCGTGTGCTCAAAGCGACATACTGCTTATTGAAATAAAGTGTGGTCTGATGTATCAAAATTGTAAAGGTAAAATCTGTAGTGAAGTTTCATCATTATTGCTACAGTCCATATCTATCAAGTTGGCAATTTTTTGAGTGGCAGATTGGCCTGTCTTAAGACAATGTCTACTGAAAGCAATGGTGGACACATGCTGCTAAGAATGAGCCTCCAACTTGCAACAGAAGACTAAACAGCGATTATATCCTTAACTCATAAACCCTTCAACATAAATGGTATACTGTGATTAAGAAATTTCAATCTTATCTAACATTGAAGTTTACCTCTCTTTAACACCTGTCTTTGGCATGATCTATTTTATATAATGTTAATTGATATTCACTTTATGTCATAGTCTTGTAGTGTTTTTTTGTCTAAACAAATCTCATCTTATAACCGTCATGGGACAAAAGGGTGCTAATTTCCAAACAAGTCTTTACATGTATTTTACAATTTTAGATTTTTTGTACTATACATTTGTATTTGTACTTTGTATTTGTATATCAATTATGATTTGCATGATGTTACTGCATCTTAAAGAGGGCACCATTGAAAAGCAGTGCTGTGACTGAAGGGACTACCCTCTATAAATATAACTATAAATAAATAAAATAGCACTTTTGTATTCTATACGTACCTTGTTCATTGGCATTGTTTCCATTGGTGTTTTGTTGAGTATTATTTGCACTAGTAATATTTGGTGGCACCGGAAGTTCATTGTTATCTCTAGCACTGGCTTTCACTAAATCTTCTCGATGTCTACAATAAAAAATAATGATAAAAGAATACAGAATGTGACACGGTAATTAGTAGACAACAGTTTTAAACTGTGTAGTTTGGTGAAATATTTTACAGCTCAAAAAGAAACTTTTGTTTCTGATTTGTAGTTATATTGTCTATTTATTTTACATTTCAAAATTCAATCACAAAACTTTTAGTGCAATGTTAACTCTTTGTCAGTATGCATTTTACATTAGGCATGTTTTAAATTTGTTGAAATAAATAACAAAAAGGACACGGAAAGGCAAAACAGAAAGCAAAGTTAGTAATACTCCAGTTGAAAAATAAGTTGCAGAAGCAATAGTTGCAACAGCTTCCTTGTATGTAACTGCAAAATACCATAATAATCAGATTGTAAAAACTGGGTTTTCGTGTAAAACACAATTCAGAGAAGATGTAAACTGAACGATAAATTTTTGAAATTGATATAAAACTTTTACAAGGCTCTAGCTAGAAGTTTCCTCTGACTGTTTTCTTCCATTAGTGATTCGACTTCGCCACCTAAGACTTGAACATTCTTACTGGTTAACATCAAAACACCTAGACGACTAGTAACTGGGCCCTTTATTAAGACCTAAAAATCAATAGCATAGTAATATAAAATATTTTTATCAATTTTCAAACTTTCATGACACAATGTTAGAATTTCCTTCACAATCATTATGTAAAACAGTCCAAGGCAATTATGCCCCCTGTCAAATTCTAAAAGAGGGTAAATAGGATACCTCCACGCTTACAGATAATGTATTTAGACAATACTTGCTACTGCGTGCATAATGATACAAAACACATATTTTCTCAGAGCAAGTAAATTGTACTTTGAACAAGACCACCACAAAGTTACAAATAAACACACAAATTGAAATATTTGTGTTCTTAGATACATTCTACTCCTACAGCAAGGTTTAAAGATATTTAAATCCTAGCTCAATGTGACGTACGGTACATGTAGATATAAAGTATTCCACACACTGATAACACATTAGTATACGGCACCTTAGTTCCTGGCTTAGTGCTTATATTCAGAGACAAGATTGTCTGGTATTCCATACCCTGAATGGATTGGACACCATCAGTTAACTGCAACATGAGCATACGACTAGCTTTTGGCTCCCACTGAAACAGATAAAAGCTGCATTTTAAGGTATCACTGACAAGCTGTTTATTAAACAATCTCTGCTGAAAATGCCCAAAGGCTTAGATTGATTTGAGAAATAAGAATCAGATGTTTTCATTCAGCAGATAGCTTGTAAACATATCTTAATGGAATAGTTGCATACAGTTGAAGGAGTCAGCAGTTGTGAACCCAAATGTTCCCAGCACGCTGGTTTTGTGAATTAATCGTGTCAGCAACTCAGCATGCGAGAAACTGTGTCCTTGTTCAGCGATAAAACATGCTTTTTGTTGGAATGTTTGCAGCTACAACCAGTGGCACCATTAGGTATATATATGCAAACAGTCTATTCTGACAAGAAATCACATAACATGGATAACATGGGTTCATCAGGTTAAAACTAACATGGCTATGAGTTTTGCTCTAGACAATGGATACTAGGCAACAAATCAGCTATTACCAACATCTACAAAAAATTACCCAGTTTTCTTCTCGCTGTGTAGCTGATACTGTGGCATTTTCATTTTCGGTCCCATAAACCTTTTGAAACTGAGAATAAAATGGACTGCTAACATCCACCAAGGAATCAATCTAAAGCAAAAAATATTAAGATAGAAACAACATAGTGTAACCAGTTTGACTGCTGTATTTTATTAAGACTCGTTAATTACTGTAACCTTTACACTTTGTGTAACCTAATGCAAAATACTGGAACAGTCAATGGGAATGTGGTATATCAATGCTTATCAGTGCTAAAGCAACTGAAACACTACACTGAAAATTGTTACCATTTTATACCAACAATAAAGATTTTCCAAAAAATGATTTTAGTACCTGCAAACAGTGATTTCCATTTATGATACACTTTTCAGTTCGTGTCAGATTTGGTGGTAACGTGGAACTTTCTAGAATATGGAGATCAGCAATCAGCCATTGGTCATAAACTTCAGCTTGAAGCTGGCTCAATGACAGCGGTTTACCCTAAAATGTAATTCTATGGATAAGTGCCTTAATTTTTTATACTATTTCTAAAAAGGCCTGATATTCTGTGTTCTTGTTATTGGATATTTAATTTGTGTTTTGTAAAACTGTTCACAGCAAGACTACGTCATGGACGTTTAATGGGAGATTGAAAACTATCTCAATACTGTCATATAAAATATGTTAAAGTTTTCATTTAATAAATATAGTAAGCAGTAAATATCCACATATACCTGATTTTCTTCCTGAATCCATTCAATGCAGGCTTCTAACCAATCATCTGGGACTTGAACACAGCGAGAGGATAACCAATGTCTTACTTGTTGACAAGAGGTAGTCATCTTAGCTGAAAAAAAAAAACAAAGATGAACAGACTGCACATAATATTTATCTTAGAACCCAATAATGGGGTATATATTTAATGCAATGTTGAATTACATAAAAATTATGATTTCTGCCCTGAATGCTTATGGAAGGGTTTTTAGCTTATTACTGTTTGTGGCAGATTGACAACAATTAAATCTGCTTGGTATTCAAGTGCTGAATCGGAGGTCAGTTGGTAAGTCTTTGTAGGGCTCTGAGGTCTAAGGTTCCGGGCCTAAGTTAAGGTTTCAAATTCCTTAATCCACACTAAGTAACCGAAGCTAAACCGGGATGCTAAATATTGATAATAAACATACCGTATACCCTAGCTGTGGCACGCACCCATGCCCATGTTAATGGACATGGTCAAAATCGTTCTGTAAATATTTTGAGGCAAAACACTCCTTGTGTACAGCTTTGACTTGTGGTAACTCGTCGTAAAGTTGTAATATAATGCGCTAGGATATATAAAACTTTGAATGGCAGATCCCGTGGCACTATAACACTACAGTCTAGAATGGGACTATATTAATTATTATTACTATCATAGACTATTTATGAGGGGGGTAGGTGATACCCCCAAGGTACAATGCTCGCACTTAAAAATCGCCAATGTTTGCTGCTTGCACTTAACAAGAAAAATAGACAACCAAAAAAAACGTCGACGAAACAAAATTAAAAAACAATCCATAGAAATGGTCGGCAAAAGGCAATGCTTGCTGCTTCTCTTGCAAAAACACTCACCGTATGTCAAAAAATTCAATCCAAAATTGTTGTCATGTTTATCTCTGAAACTCCTTCTTGTGTTGTCTGCCACCTGAAGCTTGATTACTCCCCAAAGTGACTTTTAGCATACAAACCCACTACCACTCAGACTAACATGAAATTTCCATCTGCAGTCTTTATTTGGTTAAAAGTCACCTTGAGGTGTACTAATCATGCTTCAAGTGGCAGATAACACAAGAATGAGTGTCGGAGATAAACAAGACAACAATTTTGGTTTAAATTTATTCAATTTTTTGACACACGGGGAGTGTTTTTGCAAGAGGCCAACTTCTACTGGTTTTAACACTATCTGGGCCATGACCCTACTGACTATGACTTAGCAGACCAAATGCTCGCTTCCATATAGATATATAATAATTATAATATATATTTAATAAATAACATAGGCATTAAGCCCTTGTGTTACAATAGTAAAGTGCAAGTGCAAAGATTAATAATA
>JAOXYB010035439.1:0-13893 GCA_028565635.1 Phoronis ovalis | reverse complement strand
TTTCTAATGTAAAAAAACAATAATGTTAAAAAATATCCTACACATTGGATGGGCATTAGACATGACAAATGTCTTGTTTTTATAAAAGTCCGTGATGTTAATATATTCCACGAAATATTATCCCAGATAAAGACATCTACGCCAAATACGCCAGCTTTATATTTTGAATCTTTGAATGGTTTGAATAATTAACCGTACGCCAACTTTACGTTGATATTTTTAGTGGTTTTCCTGCTCCGGCCGTCCCTCAGGTGAAATGTACCTTAAACTTGACTTGCTTTTGGAAAGTACCTTTTTCCAGCTTTTTTCTGGTCTTTTCAGGTTCTTCTTTAAAATCTTTTGGCCTATATAGTAACTCCTGTATTTTGAAAATATATATAATTCGTATCATATATAACAAAAAAGAAAAATTTATATACTAAATAAAATTTATTTAAATAATGAATAAAAATATCTGTTTATAAGAGCCTGCACCAGTATTCTCTGCAAGTGTTGGCGGTTGATTGTGGGACACGAAACAGCAAAGAGTTAGAGTATTTACATGTATTTCAAATAATTAAACATTTGCATTCAGTTCAATTTGATAAGTGACATGTGTGTAAAACACCTAATGGGTATAACACATTATTTAATTTAATAACTGTAATAAACAAAGTTAGGAACAAAACATATGAAGGTGAATACAAAATGTAAAACTTGAAACTTCATGAATTAATGAACTCTTACAATTTTATATAACCTAGATCCAACGGACAACCAGAGCAACTAGGACAACCACGAGCAACCAGAACAACTAGGGCAACCGCGGACAACTAGAGCAACTAGGACAACCACGAGCACCAAGGACAACTAGGGCAACCGCGGACAACTAGAGCAACTAGGGCAACCACGGACAACTAGAGCAACTAGGGCAACCACGGACAACTAGAGCAACTAGGGCAACCACGAACACCAAGGACAACTAGGGCAACGGCGGACAACTAGAGCAACTAGGTCAACCGCGGACAACTAGAGCATCTAGGGCAACCACGGACAACTAGAGCAACTAGGACAACCGCGAACAACTAGAGCAACTAGGGCAACCACGAGCACCAAGGACAACTAGGGCAATCAGGGACAACTAGAGCAACTAGGGCAATTAACCGCGGACAACTAGAGCAATCGTAAAAAGTAGGGCAACCGCGGACAACTAGAGCAACTAGGGCAACCACGAGCATCAAGGACAACTATGGAAACCGCGAGTACCAAGGACAACTGAGGCAACCAGGGACAACTAGAATAGAGCAACTATGGCAACCGCGGACAACTAGAGCAAATAGGGCAACCACGGACAACTAGAGCAACTAGTGCAACCGCGGACAACTAGGGCAACCATGAGCACCAAGGACAACTATGGCAACCTCGAGAACCAAGGACAACTAGGGCAACCGCGGATAACTAGCGCAACCAGAGCAACCACGGACAACTAGAGCAAGCACGAGCACTAAGAACAACTAGGGCAACCAGGACAAGTAGATCAACTAGGGCAACCGCGGACAACTAGAGCAACCGCGGACATTTAGAGCAACTAGGGCAACCACGAGCACCAAGGACAACTAGTGCAACCACGAGCACCAAGGACAACTGGGGCAAACAGGGACAACTAGAGCAACTAGGGCAACCACGGGCAACTAGAGCAACCGCGGACAACTAGAGCCACTAGGGCAACCACGAGCACCAAGGACAACTAGGGCAACAACGGATGGCATTCTGTGTGCAGTGCCGACAAGTTCGGATTATACCGTTTCGTGATGCAGTAGCACCGGACAAGAGCGAAAACCTCGTAATTTTCCGCTACACACTCTCCCCGTCGCGTCAGTTTTTACTCAAAACTGGCACATGCGCAGTGAGTTTACCCTATAGTTCAGATTCTAAGTCGATTCTCTCCATTAACGGGAAAACCCGAGGCATTCTAGATCTGATTGGTTAGCCAACATTCAGTACCAGCTCAAATCTGGAGGAAGACAATGAAAAACTCAACTCTGCACCTTTTTCTAAAGCCAAAAGTTACGGAAAAAAATCGTTTGTAAAACCTGGGAAATATCCCATGTTCCAACACGACTTTTCAAAAAAGCCCCTAACGAAGTGAAATCCTGCAAAAAATACACCCCTAAGGAAGTGATTTTTTTTTAAAATACACCCCTGAGGAAGTGCTTCATTGAAAAAATACACCGCTAAGGAAGTGGCCGGATCACGTGATACCTGAACCCTGACCTGACCAATCGTATGCCGTGTTTTAAAAGGGTCATTCTCAAACAGCATACCCTGCAGGAAGTAACTTTCATATGACGGGGAATACACATTCTTGTAAACATATTAAGTTTTCTTGACCGTATTTACACCCCTAACGAAGTGAAATTTTAACGATTACCCTAACGAAGTGAAACTTCCAAACAACACCCCTTTGGAAGTGTCACACCTCCAACACCCTTTTCCGCGATTTTAGCCAAAAAACAGACCCTAAGGCTAAGCACGTAACGAACGCGCGTTACGCGCCGGCGGTTCGAAAAACATACCCTGTCACGTGAAATTTTGTTGGCACAGCATGCGTACTCACTTTCATATTGACCACCCCCCCGGGGGTTTCTCGGGGTAGCACACAACACTACAGTAGGAAGTCCCATCCAACGCAATGTTGAATGAACGATTTCAAATATATTTATTAAATAAACGCCAATAATGAGCGCCAATTTCTCTCTCGGTCCACTTGCATCACACATATATCTTAGGAAGCATTTACCCCCCAATGACCGCACGGATTTCGAGATATTTGCCGGGAATTGAACCCCCTTGGAGATTTCTCTGATCGGAACCTGGAGCTACTTGAACTTGACCTCTCGTACGCGAACTGATACGAGGCCATGTGATGCGCCCACTGATTTTCGTTAATTTCACAAGCAACAGCTATCATTCTTGTTCGAAAATATCCTATGTATTTTAACTATAATCCCATGGATTCTGTCCACCGAGACACACCTCTACACCCCTAATATATTTTTAAAGGAACTATCCGAGGCCAGCACAGCTCAAGCTTACTGAGTAGGGCTACGTACGTCAGGTCTGGTATGTATGCATGAATCGTGAACAGTTGGTATGATATAATATAATATTATGCATCTGTCCAAAATTAAAATTGAGTTTTTAAATAATTTATATTTATCTGAGACTAATATAACTTTAGTTATATTAGTCTCAGATATGTATACAGTTAGCATAGCATTATATAATATACTTATACAAAAATTAAAATATTTGTGACTAGTTAATTTTTGTAAAAAGCTCGATCTCTTCTATAAATCTTTTGGCTGTTATTAAAAAAATGTTTACCATCTTGTTTTTATGCGAGGCATGCTTTTGGAGACCTTCATTTTTTTGCCAAGTTTCAGTTTTGTATCTGCAAAGATTTCGGAAGTTTTTTTCAGATGGACCATTCTTAAATTGCACCAGGGATTTTGGTTATATAATCAATTCACTTTTTTAGTTTTAAATATCAAAAATTCACAGGTTATTCACGGCATTTACAATTTGATCATAATAAATAATATTGGAATATCGTTACGTGCACTTCTTATAAACGTAGTAAACTCGATTTATGAAGTGCCATAAAACATTAAATTTCATGCATTTCACATGAGATTGTAAAAATACTACCATGACATTGCCCGAAAGTTTAAGAAAACGTTTGTGTGAAAAAAATGTAATGTTGGTTTTTCACGAATTTTTATTTAAACGGTAACGAGGGTCTACATTTGGATTAATATATTTATGTTTGTTTTCTTTTAGTAAGAGTTGAAGCTTGAACAATTAAATATTAGCAGAAAAACATATTTAAACAGTTTTTTTATTTATATCAGTTCCATTCACTGTAATAAACCATATTTACCTGCAGACTACATGTACGTAAAAGTACTGTCATCAAATGGGATGCAGCGTAAGGTTCTAGTATACTGGCTGCACGTTTGTGCGTGTGTGTGTGCCTGCATTCCCCTATGGGCATACATTTCGTGAATGAAACAGGCTTATGGCTAAAAATATGCCATTACTTGCAATAAGTCCTATCTGCTACAGATAAAATTACATTTCAAATTAGTCAATATCACAGAACTGGTAAATAGTGTACATAAACTGGTGTACTAAATATGATTTGTAGCTATAAAAATTCCTGTATTCCATTTCTCAGAAACTGACACATTTGCCACATACAAAATATTGTATAAACTTGTTTGAATTTCTTTAGCATTGCAAAAGCATCCTACCGAATATATGTTATGCTAAAACCCAGTACACCAATGTTACTGAAATAACAACAAAACTCTATAACAGTTTTAAATTATGGAATGAAGTAGTATGTACAAATGAAACACAGTCCGATCTATTTTTTTTTTTACATAATCAAATATTTCAAGACACAATACATCACTTAAACCTTAATACAATAAGAAAATAGTATTGGACCAGGGAGCATTCGAAAAACTAGGAGGTTACTGGTAATTTGTTGTATTCATCAACTGTTCTCACTGACAAATTATGTTTGCCTGTTGCAGTATTGGTCTAGAAAATATTCGTTTCAGTGAATGGCCCATTGTATGCACAATATGATTATTAATGTTTAAAGAATTTTCTGTAGTTTACATCATCGATCCCCTTCGTAATTTTAGCTGACATTTATCTCACCCACTATACTCCAGTATATGATTTCTGAATTATCTCCCTTGCTTGTTATTCATCTAATCTTGGTCTAGAAAATATTTGTTTCAGGGAATGGTCCACTGTATGTACATTATGATTATTAATGTTTAAAGAATTTCCTGTAGTCTACATCATCAATTCCCTTCATAATTCTAGTTGACATCTATTTCATTACACTCCAGTGTTTGACTGGTGAATTATCTCCCTTGCTTGCTATTAACCCACCAGTATATCAGCATATATTGTCTCAATCAATTCAAAAATCTGCAAAATATTCAAGTTTGTACATTTATTAGTATAAATCATCTCATTCAGAAATTATTTGCAACTTTAGTTTTAAAATTTATTATTATAGTATTAAATATTAGAAATGAAAACAGGCATTAGAAATAACAACTGAAATTATATGAAGTCTGTGGCACAGTTTTTTGAACCACATATCTAATAACCTATTGTTGAGATAAATTATTATGTATTTTAGTAGTGGAAGTGAAAACAGAGTATTTACCATTCTAAATTTGTGAATTTTTGAAATTTCTAATGATAGACATTTTTGTAAAAAATGTTTTATGAAATCCTATGTTAAATCGCAGTCCAAAATATGTGGGTGCACCACTTACTTCTCGATCATTTGGACTAAAAGAAATTAAGATAACAACCAGTTTTGTTTGGGGATAATTTCCAACGTTAAGGAAGCCTTATTATTGAGTAGTAAATCGATACTAAAAAAAAAAAAATAGAAAGGTTGTATATAAATATAAACCAACTGTAACTCAAACATCTCAGCTAAATGATATTGTCCCTTTGCACCAATAAACAGACACATCACCTCATAGCGTAACATGTCATACCCGTTCTATTGTTTAGTATTCCAAACTACTCAGTCATATTTCCTGTGGGCGTCTGCTAATCGCCCAGTTCATAAGTTGATTAAAGTGTTTAAGAAAACCACACAAATCCAAACAAACAGAATATAGGTGGTATATTGTCGCCAATAATTCAGGCAGTAACTTAACAGGAAATTTCAAAAAATATTTTTGTTAGAAAATACTCTAATTAGAAAATTTGTAATTTCACAAATTTTGAAAGGTAAATAATTATTTCATTTTCCCTTTGGCTGATATTAATTGTTCTCTGCAATATGCAATGAAATGTGAAGTTCAAATAACTGTGACATAAACTTTAATACTTACAGAACGTGACAGAATCAGACCAGGATTACTTTGATAAGATTTAATCCCAGTAGCATACCTGTTCTGGTTATACCTGTATAATATGTGTGCATATGGGCGTATTTTAAATGAGAAATTTCTCTTGACTATGACTAGATTTTGTCCTAGCATACCTGTTCACTTTGAATAAATACTGTTCAACAAGTTTTGGCATTTGTCATAATTTGCAATTATGCCTGAATGGTTATGTCTGTTTGATTTAATGATCTACAAACAAAATGTGTTCATATGTCATTTTTACCTGTTTTATTTCTTCTATACTGTTCAACTCATTCCCTTCATAGCGTATCTTCAGTAACACATCTGGTGCCACCTCAGGCGAATCTGTAAGTGATAAAACCTTGTATCAATAATAGTCAATCTAGGGTTAATAACAGTCTTTTTTATGTATTCAAATAAAACTAAACTATGCCAACCACAAAATAAATGCTGAAACTTACAACGAAACTACTTTCATATTAACATATATGCATATATGAAATGGAAAATTGCAACTACAAGCAATCATTATTAATGTTAGACAGCATGTTGTAACTCCTATTAAAGGCCTAGTTCTGTCAATGATTAAATTTAATTACTGGTACAGTAGAATGTTGCTAAAAATATTAACTAATAGATAATACATATTACTTGTCCAATTTAGACAGAACAAGAGTACTGTATGGCTTTATAAGACGAGGTATACCTGTAAAGGTGATATTCTGACTCCTGATAAAGGTGAGACTAAAGTACATACTTTCAAATGTTCAGATTGCGGTGTGATATGATATGGTATTGTTGTGTTAATTATGTCATAACATTTAAAATTACTTACACATTGAAACAACTGGTTCCATAATATCTCTCTTAAGCTGCTCCACATCTTCTGGTAATTCACACAACATAACAGAATATGTCTGATCTTTGATCTTAACATCAATGAAGTAGCACAATCGTTCTGTGTTGTAATGAACAAAAGGCAAATCTTTGGAAAATTTCCCTTTTGTGCTAGTATGTTGTTGATTTTCCTTAATTCTGCTGGATGCATTAATGTGTTGTTCCCAGCTTTTCTTTGAAACACACTGCAGGACATGATCATGAACATATTCCATCAGTGGAAACAGCTTAACACACCCTTGTGTCTGACAACTTCTGATGAACGTTGTACATGATTTACATTCAGGGGCTGCTCCTTCTACACAAGATGTCTGGGCACTACAAAGACCTCGGATGACATAATCTGTGAACATGCTGAGTTTATTTGCATCATAATATGACTTTTGACTCATTCCTGAAGATGACCACTGTAAAATCTGAGATGGACTTTTACTGCCAAACCCAATCTGCCTCTCTGTACAGTCGGGTATTTGAGCATCAACATCAGTTGTTAAACATTGTGTGCCATCAGAGTAACAACAATCTAAAATCACTAGTTTGCGAGATGTATCCATAGAGTCAAATATTTGTTGAATATCATAGCCAGATATCGATTCATCATCGCTGAGATAAAGCATTCCATATTTAGAATGCCCAGAGTAGTACAGAATGAAACACAAATCTTCTTTCTCTGATTTATCTAAATCTGCTTTGACCTTAGTATTGATTTTATCTTTTATTTCTCCGATGGCTGCTTTCACATTAGTGGCTGACAGTTGCTGAACAGGGTTCGTAGATTCAGCACTAATTACAATCAAATCTTCAGGTCTACAAAATAATCACATTATCTTATTATCAATAATAAATGCCATGAAATATCGTTCAATAATATGGATTGGTTTATTTCTTGTACTGTTGTACAGACTAATCAGAATCAAAACATATCAGAAGTTCATTTCAGTAATTATTTTATATTGCAACGTTGTGTAAAACCAGTGTTCCTGTATCGGTTACCTGACCGCCATTATTCTTTTGTCTGTTAGAACCATCTTCAAGTAAACAACATCTCGATAAAATAGTCTTGTAATTGATTGTTTGTCATCGGAGCCAGCAATCAATACAGCATAGACGTGAGGAATTCTGGGAATTTCTGTAGAATAAAAGTATACAACTGAAGCGTATGTAAATATTGTTCTTTTACCATTGACCTTCATACAATTTTTATTCTTTATTTTGGTTACTATGAAAATCTTAAGAAAAAACCATAATGCTGTCTGGACACAAACTTTTCATGGCATTCATTTAAACTCTCTCCTGATTAGACTGTAAGAGATTACGGATAGTACATTCAATATTTTGCGTATACTACTACCAGCAGAAAGTAGTCTGCTTTTCATGAATTTCCGGATGCTAACATCTACTTATAACAGCTATTGAAATCTTATATTATGTATGTAAAAGTGTAGTTTTGCTGAAGATTATCAAGTGGATGCTTTCAGTCCTATGTGACCTTATTTTTCTTTCATGATAGTGTTATAACAGTAATATACATTTGTTGCAGTTGTTATGGTCAAATTGATATAATTGTTGCAAAACATACTGTGTTAAGTCCATACTACTTGATGATGGAAGCCAGAATTACCCGTCCCTTTTATTCCATCAAGGTGTGAAGGAAAATGAAAGTGTTAACATTTTTATTGTTATTAAATCATGAATAGAATATACCCAGAGTTAAGTTTTCCAAAGTTTCAAGCACAGTTAAATTTGTATTTGTGGTGTAAGAAAAACATACAGCTCCTATACTGTATAAGGTTTTGTTGAATTTTGGTGTATCAAATGAAATGACATATTTTCATGACGATAATTGTATACAGCATTGGGATGCAGCAAAGTATGTACTATATTAAAGTACTACTGAAGTGCATCACAATAGATAAATCACCTGAATCACCAGCAATGTGGACTCTATTTCTGTGACCAGGACCTGCTGTTAATGACGTCGAGGACAAAGGCATTAATGAAAGCTGAGAAAAAGCTGTTGGTAGATTCACTAAGTCAGTATGTGCTACATCTTCAACAAGTGTGTCTAAAAGTACAAAAGGAAACAAGTATAATGCAAATGAACCCTGAATGAATCACAACACATCATTAGAACAAGTTTTCCACTTACATCACATGATACGCTATCGTATAATTGCTGACATGTTCATCTCATCCAACGGCTTGCATGCAGGCAAGTATGGTTTGCAGCTGGATAGAGTAATTTTAGAAGTAGTTCGTTTATGTGTTACATACAGCACATGCATGTAAAACAAGCCACCAGATGCAGTCTGCTGTTGGTATCCTTAACCAAAGGAAGTTTGTGAATAGTTTAGGAGTCTGCCAGAGGATCTGTGACAATTGCAAACAAACTAGCTAGTATAGTAACAGAAGCATAGAAAATTCTTCACCTGTTTCCGAGGTCTTCTGGTTATCAACATTTATAGCTTGCTTTCTATCAGTTGTCTGCAATGATACATAAATGTTACTACCAAGAAAACTGAGGTATACAAATATAGAGAAACACCAAATTCTCAATTATTGTGGGTGTAACAATTTCTGAAACTAGAAAATCTATGAAAGGGGGGGTGTACGAATAATGGAACCATACGAATTGAGAATTTTTACCGTATCTATATGTAAATTTCATTAATTGTTTTATTTCTGAATATTTACAAATTATTTACTAAATTATGGGCGAATGCAGTATAAGGAAATAAAGTGGAATAATATTTGCTATTAACAGAATAATATTATACAATACATATAATTATGCAACAATGATGTTTCACTGTCAAATAGCTTTCTTTGGATTTGGGAATTAATTTAATGTTAGCAATATATTGATTAGTGAGACTTTAATACTTATTAAGGATATTTCCGAGCTGTGCTCTCCAACAGAAAAATACTCAATACTGGATACTGTGATAGTTATGCAGATTGTTATGACGTGTTCACAGGAAATTGCTGGTGAATAACAGAATCCGAATTCCGTAACTATCTTAAACATGGAATAGAACACTCAGACAAAGAGAATTTTACATTTGCAGACCAAAATTAGAGCATGCAAGAAATTATGAAAGGCACAGTTAATTTTTCTGTTGATGTTGCACAATATTAACCAAAAAATGTGCTTCCCTACCCGTCATGTTTGAC
This sequence comes from Phoronis ovalis, assembly GCA_028565635.1. Classification (NCBI taxonomy): domain Eukaryota; kingdom Metazoa; phylum Phoronida; family Phoronidae; genus Phoronis; species Phoronis ovalis. The sequence continues at coordinate 3,883 of JAOXYB010035439.1, read as the reverse complement.
ATAAATGCTAGTAAATGACTATGCATTTCTTGCGGTATTTCATTTTGTAGCCGTCATATGAACAATAGCCGTTATTAATTAAAAAGGCATTAATAAATGTTATTTAGTAAACATGCCATTAAGCCTGGTAAATTTATGGCAACATAATTACAGTTGTAACTTATTAAGCCATCTAGGGAATAATGGTGCCTAATGTTAATCTATGGACAAATACATGTCAGCACTGAGCTGATGACAATGCCAGTTGACATAAGCCAATTCACAATACAAGTAATCCAAAGGTCAGAACATAAATATATCCTGATAGAGATGTGAATCAAGACGCAGGAATGACAGAAAAAATCTATATTCCAGTTAATATCATGATTGTTTTGTCACAACAGAATATTTTGATGTCATATTCCAGCATCGTAAACCATAATTTTGTATATGCAGTAGAGCACAACTCAGAAACCTACAGTAAGAATAGACTTGCTTCAAGTCCTTGCAGATGTTTTTTTTAATTTATTTTTTTATTAAAATAAATATGTTTACTTAATAAGATCCATTAATTTTCCCCATAAAAGTATGTTTCTCTTACTGGATTCCACCTATCAAACATACAGTAGGCCGCAATCCCGGGTGTGCCTTATAATGCTAATGGACAGTTTTCAGAATCTGTATTATTTTGAATCTTTGTATAATTTATTGGCTTATAGCTATCTATTGCGTATAACTTAACTTGCTGATTTTAATTATTGTCATTGGATTTTTTTCTTTATATAAGCTAACCCTAATATATGCCTAGGCTTCATCCTACCTTATATATAATTCTAAAACACGTACTTAAATCTAATCACAGAATGCATGGCTACTAAATAAAAACTAAACTTTCAACCATTTGAAAATTACAGTGTGGCCTTATTATCTCCAATTCATGTCTTATCACAACCCCTGGGTAAGCTTAAAGGTGCTAGTCCACCGTAGACTGAACGGATCATGGATCATGGATCGTGAAGAAAGTGGCTAATAACCGTATAACCGATGGACACTTATAACATATTTTATATGTTATGGTAGCATCCTTAAGATGTTGCCCACCATAAAAATTAATACCACCACCACTATCATCCCCACCATGTGCCTACAATTAACTCTTGCGTATTTATTACTTAGATTTTGTTGAAAAATGAGAGAAAGCCCACTGTACCTAATACTGCTGACAATCATTCACATGAATTTCCCCAAAACAGTAGCAAAACATTATGTGATGGGTTTTATATTTATTTATGATTGGTATCTATATGTTAAACAAATAATTATCTTTAAACATAATTGTTTTTTTTTTGTAGCCAAAATTGTCAAAATACTGGAAAAGTATCACACAGACCAAGAACCTTTCCAGTCAGATAAAATGCTGATGGAACTGAAATACCTTAATTAAAGTACTTACCTCAGTAACTGGCTCTACAACAGTAACTCTACACAAGTTCACTTTTTCTTGACTTATTGGGTCTATCTTGGTTATAGTTAATATATCTTCATAATGTCCAGCATATGGTAGTAATGCAACAGGAATAGTTTGTAAATTACTTCTACATGATCTATCACTGATTAAAACAGGTTTCTTAATTGTTTCAGTAAGATCAAGGGAGCATTGTATCTTCATACCTGTAATTACTTGATACATGTCAGTGCTGGTACATTTATGGAGATCGGGCGTAACATTAGGGCAGTGGCAATCCACTGATACTTGGACTTGTTTGTTAGGATTTGTGCGTTTACATGAATAACAGAATTTACAATCAAACACTTTGTTGCCAAGCCAGCTACAAAAGTACCAAATCCAGTTAACACCTAGAGCCGTCCATCCATCAGTTTTCTGTTTGATGGGTAAATGTCTACAAAAATGTTTACAAGAGTAAACTAGACAGTCACCACTTTCACTTGGTGCACATTCTTCAGATATATCTGTCCAGTCACCATTCTTGTCTTCACGGATAATAAACCATGTTCCAGGAAACTTTAAACTATCATCTAATTTCATTTCTACGGTCACTGGTTTTACAAATTCTACATGCGGTTTGAGACTAATGGTTACTGGCGCTGGTTTCAAGTACTGGTCATACTTCTTTGCTTTAATTCTCTCTAGAATCTCTGTAGTTTCCATTATATTTAATGTCAAGACAATTTTACTAGTAACTCTGCCTTGTACAATCTTTATCGTGATAATACCGCGACTAATCTCTCCTCCATTTGGGCCTATTACAGTGGTCCATGACCTGAAAGGGGCATCATCCTCTGAAACAGCAAAGGAATAAAGTTACCTAGTTAATATCCTTTATTATCAACCCCTGCATGAACTAAAATCCTCAAACTTAAGCTAAGTAGATTAAAGAAAAGAGAAGTCCACAAAAGTGAGTGTCCAAACATGGAAGGGAAGCTCTCAAAAGTTCACAAACCGATTCTATATGAACAGTGTTTATATAGATTTTACCACCCACCACACCCCTCTAAATGTATGGGTGTTGGTTGGTGATTTTTCAGTATAAAATCACAAGTTTTCATACCACCCACCCCCATCCATAAAAGTATGGATGTTGGTTGTACAAAAATAAACAACAAGACATTTGTCATGTCTAATGCCCATCCAATGTGTAGGATTATATTTTTTTAACATCATTGTTTTTTTACATTAGAAAAGAATAGAATACATCATGCAATATAATCTGGTTTATCATTGTGGGGTGGTCTTATTCAAAATGACTGTATCTGCTGTGTGATGCGTTACCCACGGGGTAGAACTGACCATATTTTTAGATGGGTATGTGCAGCCCAAACTGAAATATCCACCCATTTTTAAGGATTTCGGTCTCAAATATTGACCCATTTTTAGTGTTTTCTGTCACAAAAAAGGACCAATTTTTTAAGGTTTTTTCTTGAAAAAGTTCCATGGAATTGCTACTTTTAAATAAAATCGGGGAAAATCGACATATTTTTAGGGTTTGTTGAAAAGTGGACCAATCTCTATGGGCATTTCTGTGAAAAGTCAATCCATTTTTAGGGATTAATTTGTGAAAAAGTTACCCATTTGGGCTTCCAATCTATGGCCTTCTTAGAACCACCTTTGAATCGTCCAAGTAGCGCTTCATCTTTGTGGCTATAAACACAAAGTGACATGCCTTCTCAGGAACAAATATGGCCACCAGTCAGCCATGTTGGAAGTTATGTGGGTCAATATTATACATATTAATAACCTGTACTTACTCTGTACTGAATATGGAGCTGATTGGCTAAAAATAGAAGCAGTTTTCGTGAGACAAAAAGTGTTATGCGTGGTAAAAAATGTCGAAGATTTATACCAGCATTTGACCTACTTGTCAAGGTCATTTTAAAATATCATCTAGCCCAGTAACCTATGGCTCTCCTAGAACCACTTCTGAATCATCCAGGCAGCGTTTCATCTTTGTGGCGATAGATGCAACATTATGTGCCCTCTTGGGAACAAACATGGCCACCAGTCGGCCATACTGGAAGTAATCTATGCCAAAACTACACATAGCCTGTACTGGTACCTGTACTTACTCTGCACCAAATAAGAAGCTGATCGGATAAAAACTGAAGCTGTTATTATAACATGCCGCTTCACGAACAAACATGGCTGCCAGTCGGCCATATTGGAAGTAATCCGGTTCAATATTACACATAACCTGTACTTTGACCTGTACTTATTCTGTACAGAATATGGAGCTAATCGGATAAAAACTGAAACAGTTATTGTTAGACAATAAAAGTGGTAAGAATGGCAAGGAAAAAAGTCGAAGATTCATTTGACCTACTTGTCAAGGTCATTTTAAAATGTCACCTAGCCTATTACGCCCACCAACCTATAGTCTTCCTAGAA
>JAOXYB010035428.1:3569-13893 GCA_028565635.1 Phoronis ovalis | reverse complement strand
AATGCTGAAAAACATACCCTTTCACCCTGTTTTTTGTAACGAACATGCGTACCCAGGTATTCTGACTGTTACCCCCCCCCCCGGGGCGCAAAGTTGCCCATGATTAAAATTGCCATATTTGTTTACAACTGTATCTGTCCCATATATAAGTTTGTATAAGTTTGTCACAATCAAAAGTAATTCTAATTTAATTTTACCTCTGGGAATTGTAACACGAATATTGTCGTTCATGAACAAATTTACTTTCCATTCGATCCCGCGACAATATATTTTCTAAAGCCAAAATACGTCATTTTGCTCGTGACACGCGCAGACGCTATCATTTACCCTTACTGACTTCGAGTTCTGTGCACTATTGAACCAAAAACTGTTTTTGTTTAGTGCAAATTCGGCGATATGGTACTAATTACTTTCCCATGTATGTTGAGCTCGGTGTTACGCTATTAAACGTCATTTTTTCGCTATTTTGCGTCATTAATATACCCGAAATTATTCTCAGTATGTCTATTAGTTTTCTAATATTATATATATTATCGCAAAGACAATTTATAACCCGTTTTTTGATATATCATACTTTGTATTTTATTTATTAAGCAGATCGCGATGTGTGGAAAATTAAATTGAACATAGAAATTTTAAATAATATCTGACGCAACGTCAATAGCCATTTCATACATAGTTATTGAAGCAACGTAGGTTGTACAGTCCTTATGTTCAGAACTATATTTTGTTACACTCGTTCAGATTTTTTTGTAATGCTTCTCAGGATTATGTCACAGATAAGCAAAATATTATAGGCATCAAGGAGAACACTACAGTAGATACTAAACATCTGAAATTATATTTCCGTAACCTGTATTAAAGTTTAGCAAATTAAAATATACATTCACGAAAAGAGGATGTTTAGGGCAAATGCTTTTTTATAACTGCTTCCTCGATGTTTCGGTTATTTACAAACTCCAAAGATTTCTCACCCAACTAGCCGCCATGCATGTTTTTCTTTTGCATGTTTTTTTTTGCATAATAATGTATACTATATTTATCTAGCTCTTATTCATTTTCTTTCTTGCTTTCATTATTTTTTCTCGTAGTTTTTGCCTTTTCTCTTGTGTTTTTAATGTTTGTTTGTGAATATCTGTACAGTAACAAAACTTTTTCAATTCATGAACAGGCACGCAGTGAGATTGTTTCCCATACAGGCTAATCCGGCTTATATCTTGTTCGACGTTAAATGTACCATTTGTATATGTAACGGTAGTTTCAAACTGACCCCCACTTGGGTCAGTCACAAAGGTTAATAAATATTTTGCAATAGTATTGTATTGCGCATCCGTAGATACTGACTTTGATGCGTCTTGGACCACTCTGAGGGTAAGTTCTATGCATATATTCCTGTGAGATGCAAGTAAAGAGTTAATAAGTTTGATAGCGGCTTTTGCTGCCTCTTGTACGTCGGGAGTCTTTGGATCTATGTGACTAGCCATCTCACAGGCACACCAATGCTGTGGAATATCAGCATCGTCACAACTTCTTTCTTCCGGGATTTCTTTAAACATACTTATGCCTCGTTCAGAAATATTTCCTCGATGTGTCTTACCTTTAAAATCCATTATGTCTAGAAGTGTTTCGTGCATATCAAACGGAGTAGTTAATCTATGACTATTTATTTTCAAATTTTCTGATATTTTGGGATACTTTTTATAAAACCATTTTGGAAAAACTAAGTACATTAAAGGCATTCGTTCTTCGATTTTGCCAATCCAGGTTTGTAATATTGGTCCATAACGCATTCCATGGTCACTTAAATACACCAAAACAGTATTGTTAAGCAAATTATTAGAATCCAACTTCTGCAGAAAGTGAAAATGAGGCTCATCGACTATTGCTGCATGATTCAAAGACGCATGTGTAGCTCGTGTAATAAAAGTGAATCCAAAATGAGGCTCGTACTGATGTTCATTTATAAAATCATAGACATAATCCAGAATAACTGAGGTTTCCTGTCTGTGTCCGATACAAAATCTATCAGCCGGATGTTCAGATGCTTTCCAAATAGCCCGATCCTTCTCTAAGCCTATTGCAAACGGTCTGTAATAATAATCAGTTGGTTGCTCCTTGAAGCCAAAACTTAGATAATTAAAAATAGCAATTCCTGGGTAATCCTCTGCAAACATCGTTGAGTAACCTCTTTTTGAAAATTCCTTCCAAATTAATGGTTGATTATCTAAGGGAACAGAAAAAAATTTATTGCCGTAGCCGTCTAGTTCTTCTAAGAACTTCCCTGTCAACATTGGAATGATATTAATACGTGTGTTGTCTCTTACTTTTGTATAGCCTTGTAATTCTATTGCTTCCATATTCTCCATCAAATAGTTCCTTGTCTTTGGTAAGTTGCGCATAAAATTCAAACGAGACACTGAATCTAAACCTATAAACACTACATTTAATTTTTCTACCAGCTTGTGATCTTTTACATGTTTTTCGAAGCTGGTGTTTTTTTCCTTGTTTACTCTTTTCTGCATAAATGCATAATAATTACTGTATATTTTATGATTTGTGGTATTAAAGCATTCAACTTTTATAAAAGAATCCTTAATAAACATTTCATCTTCGAAACAGGCCGTCTTATGTTTGTCAAATATCAATTTTTCATCATCACTACCCTCGCGTCTGAACGGGTGATAGCAACAATTGTTGAAGTATCGATAATGTCTTTCAACAACGCTTTTATTTATTTTCAACATATAATCTTCTTGAAAAGTTAATTCACTTGTGTTCGAACATTTCAATTTTGGATTACTAAGGGATTTATTATGCACCATTTTACTTAAAATGGAGTCAAACGGGTCTATATCTGGAATTTTACATTTCTGTGTATTTACCATCCATTTTGTTATTGATTGGTTTTGTGATGAATGAGGAAGTGTGCCATGTGGTTCGTTGAGAGTTATTTCCGTTGGAGTGGTATTCTTACCCATGCCATCTGTCACACTATCCTGCTGTAACTTCTCTTCGACAATGTCCGAGTTATCTGTAACTTCCATGCTTCGATTCCCTCCGTTTTCAATTATCTTGCTCTTTTTGTTAGGTATGCTACGAAAAATATCTAATGCTTTACTATCTGTAATACGGCTTGTTGTCCAAGCTCCGTTTGCTCTTTTTCCTTCGGCGGTATCCGAGTTTTGAGTAACGTCAATAGTAATGATAACATTAGATGTTTTATTTTCTGATTTGTTATTAGCCACCCTTTGATTTTCATGGGTATCACCCGCCTTTGTTACATTCGTAATAACAGGATTTGTCACAGTTTTTGTGTATCTTAATATCTTTCTATCAGTAAATAAAAAGTCGTCTATTACATTTCCTAGCATTCTTCTGCCTGTATAATTTCTTATGCTTTCCATACGCTGTTGCCTGAAAGTGGACCCATTAACAGCATCCAGTGGTAGTTTTACAACGAAGCATTCGTTCATGTACATGTCTGTTATTATGAGCATTCCAAAGACAGTTAACATGCAAAAGAACAAGAGCTTAATAAAAGATTGACCCATCTTACGGAATCTAAAAAATAAAGACAATGTTATAGGTAATCATTAAAAAGTGTGTTACTCATCCCATGACGCTTCCACACAAGTTCCCGTCAATTATTTATTACATAGATTTTACTAATCGCACTCTCGTCATTTCGCCATTTTTCATATTTTTTTTTAATGAAATACACTGCTGATAATTGAACATTGGTATTGTCGTTGCTGTGTGCTTACTACTAACACTTACCTTTTCATTACACAAGGCAGCCTTCGAATTCGCATCATGTACACGCATGTATATGATCATTTTGAGCTTTCTAACTGATACATTGAAATACATGTAACTTGGCTTTTCGAGATCATCTAAACCCGTTAAAATCCTCCGCGCATAACACATTAGATTAACAATAAAGCAACAGCGTGTAAATTAGAATTACTTATGAGGGAAAACAAAACCTATGTTGTAGGCAGCCAATGCAAATATTAATAAAATGATAATAAATCTAAACAATTAACTTCGTTGTGAAAGGAGTAAAATAAAAGTATTTATTTATATGTAGCACAATTTAACAACATAGATAATGCGAGGACTATCATTAACAGGTGGAAATCCTGTTGCGATTTATAAATAAATTAATGCATTCATGCAACAAAGAACAATTGTCTATGGTTTAAAACATTTTTAATGTTACAAATGTCTGTGTCCCCAGATGTACAGTTATTAATAGCAAAATACACAAAGTTTTATAATGAATATTGTCCTTGTACAATCCGGAATTACAAAGCATCGTAACAATTTTAAGATATTTTCAGAGAACCACATATATCAAGAGAGCATTTAAAATACGTGTATATGTACATACATGTAATTGAAATAATTTAATTAAATTTATTTTTGTTTATGATATGAAAAATATACGTACCTTTTAACTATATATAGCAACTACACCGCGCAACGACTGTATTTGAAGCACTCTTGAAAAAGCACGTAGTTTTGAAATTAAAATTATTTGCGACTTTAAAGTAGTTTTATAATCAAGTTTTAATCAATTCCTGAAATTCTCTTGTTAAAGATGCAACATGTTTAATGTACGTCATATATTCGTTAAAATGGAACACCTGTGTTTAGAGTGCAGAAATTCGATCTGATATACGTTGCATTATACTAACATTGATTTTGAAACCATCTGTTGCCAAACTAGATTTGGAATCATCTGAAATCCTGAATTACATTTTTTGTTTTAATTACAAAAGGAAAAAAATGCACAAACCTAAACAATAAAAAAATGTCTGACGAACGATATCTTGCCTAATTGAAATACTTATTTTTTTGAAAATGTTAATGTGAATACCAGACACGGACAATTAAAGCAAACCTAGCCTTTTTTATAAGTGATGTCGGCACAGAAAGGTGAAACAGATACTGACATTGATCCTTCGCATAGAAGACATTCGTTGGAAGTTAAAGTAATTCCTTATGTCGCCGCTAGGTGATAATTATTTCTTTCTCGCAACAGATGTCATTCTCCGATGTACATGTATGTGTGTACATGTGCACGTAATAGTAGAGTATTGATCGGGCGAGGATGATGCTGTAACTCGCATGCTATATGCCGGTCGGGATATTATACGGGTTTTGAGATCCAGGATGCTGGTCGCCATAATATATTCGCAGATCGATATCATTACTATAAGACAGCCAACTAAAATTTACAAATCTCCATGTGGTTCTTATTTATGAGACATCTACTAGAAACTTTTTACAAATATTCCTTCTGTTCAATGAGAAGAAAATTTAAAGAGTGCTTTTTCAGTCTTGCTTTCTAAGAAACGCTACAGTATAATAAAGTTAAAAAGTGCGCGTGTCTCAAGTGGAAAAATTAACTCTGCTTTTGATTATGTACATGAGTTAGTTTTTTTTACTCTTTTGGGATAAGAAAATTCGGGAACTTAATTTTTAACAAGATTTGGAAGAAACATTTGTCGGTGATGTTGTCAATATTTAGAGCTCTTTAATTTTGCCGTAACAAAAACCAGCAGTTAAACATGTGTGTATTTATGGCACACAGCCATATTACATGCAAAAAGCAACAAATATTCCAAACTTCATGGTAGCGCCTCTCGTTTTTTTTCGTCAACCTTTTTACTGGGGAATCCATTAACTTGAAAGGCTTGATCTTTTGCTGAAAAAAAAAATCTAATTTCGATTTTTAGAAAGTCGACATTAGGTAACTATTTGCAGCCATAGATTCGATAAACATATAGAGTATTAGTTGGTATTCTGTCATATTTTCTTGTTTTTCTAGCATCTGTGCAATTTTAAAATGTCATTTTTTGTCACAAATTTGTGGGATTATTTCCAAACCCAGAAATTACTAGTTTTCCTTGTAGTTGCTGCCAATTCACCCGGGTCGGTGCTCTTCAGTCAAGGAGAAAAAGTTTAATGGTTGACCCTGCATGATACATGATTATCTTTATTTTTGACAGAGTTAAGGTATTTATTAGAAGACCAAAACATTACTATTGAGATGGATGGAAAAATCAATTGTATTCTTCTGCCTTATAGCTGCAATTAGTTTCCGAAATACCTGCCAGGTGGTATCTGATCGCAGAAACGAATTGATTTAAGTGCCGAGACATCGTTTCTTGATCTACTAATTGCCGCATGTACAGTACTCGTATATAATCTACACAGGAAGAATTAAGAAAATACCAAAGGCTGCGTGTAATGATGGAAACGCAATTACACTGAACAGAACATTACACGTAATTTTACATGAACAAATTAAATAAAATTATCATTTGAATATATAATCCTACATTTGTGTTTTGCAATGTCAACATGTTGTACTTTCTGCCTTAAGCAATAAAATTCAAGAGATCATTACAATTTTTAAAAAATCAGATTACGAATTCGCGCCTATTTGGCACTGAAATAGTGCGAATCAAGGGTAGCTTTTGTTCTAAGGCAATTTTCTCAAAATTGATATGATCAGGACTGCACGAAAAATTAAATGGTAGTGTATGATAGGGTGTATGCTCGCATCATGAAGAGATAATAGTTCGGGGAATGTGGCTCTGTTTTACATGTATATATGCATAAACGTTACAAACTTTTTCTACTGAGTTGGATAGGGAATTTAGTTGTAAACTTTACATGCCATTCTGGTCTGAGAATCAGGTTGAACAGTGATCGTGTTTTCTGAAAAAAATTATGTGCCCTCGTCGTTGCTTCTACCGTGGCGAAGTATTCTATTTGTGATGGTAGCCGTTGCTTCTGTAATGATGAGGGGGTAGGGGGTACCCCCAAGGTACAATGCTCGCACTTGAACATCGGCAATGCTCGCACTTAACAAGAAAAATTAACAACCAAAAAAAAACTGTTGCCAAAAAAACGGTCGCCAAAAGAAAAAATCGACAATCAAAAAAATCGCTGCTCGCACTTAACAGACCAAGGCAATGCAATGCGCGCTGCTCGCACTTAACAGACCCCAATACTCGCTGTTCGCACTTAACAGACCCCAATGCTCTCTGCTCTATAATGGTAGTTGTGACTTTTTTTGCTGGTAGTAGTTCTTCTGACGTATTGGTAGTACTGTGTATATTTTGTACTACAAAATGTGTAACTGCAGTCGGATTTTTAGTGTTAGTCTTTATAGAGTACTGTGTTCTTAAATATTTGTGAATTTGGGATCAAACGCAACGCAGAATATTAAATTTTGATTTTGAATTAATCGAATTTTTTTCTGAATAGGGATGTCATTCGTCATCGAATTTATAATTTTGCACCTGAACACAATACGATTTATTTTAAATGTTAAAATATTAAACAACAATTCTATAACGTAGTCACTGATTTTGAAGATTTCTGATATAATTGTAAAGATTTTTTTTTTTTTGATCTCGTGAATTTTTTCTGCTCAAGCTTCTGCCGATTTTAAAATCTTAATGTAGACAATTGAAATTTTAAGCAAGCCTACAACATTGTAACGTATTTTATTTTAAAATTTGGAGTGGAAAAACAAAACACGTGCACCTAATTCAAAATGAATAATATAAAAGTGAATTTTCTACATGGTTTCTTTGTAAGTGGAAGTAAGCAAGTAGGTAAGTCTTCTACTTTAATTGAAAATTGACTGAATGAAAACATTTTTTCAACCACACGGATTGTTTATTTAATTGTATTTAATTATCATATTGTATACCTATAGACCTTTTATTTTAAAAATAATGTGCTCGCCACAACGGTAGGGTGACGCTATGTGTACATTTTTTTTTCTAATGGCAAATGAACATAACCATGTTTCATGCCTACATCAGATTTTTTCTGGTGTTTAACTAACATTTTTACTATTGTTCACCGGTGAAAACTGACGGAAGTTTCGGAAACCCCAGGCTGGGAAATTTCACCTGTCCTATACGAAGGAATCCCGTCAATTATTCATGATAACAGCAGCCTGCAGTTTTTCTTTTCTGTTATGCATCAAGTTTCAAATGATAATAACCATTGTCTGAAACCATATAGGAGAAAAAAATGAAGTAAGTACCCGCTAGTACAGTTGTGTGCATGTATATTAACTGACAGTCGCAGTTGGGCTTTTATTTGGTTGCGTTATTTCATAACAGATTGCTTGCTGAGTGTTATCCACTCACGTCTTCACTCTGTGGAACACCAGGTAATAATATCGTACCTTCAAAGAACGGAACACACAATGAATCATGATCAATTCCGCAGGTTGATGAGGGGAACGATGGCATCTCTTAGTACTGAATTTGTTGAAGGTGAAGCTGAACAAAACATCGATTGAAGCAGAGCCAAAAAGGAGCTAACCAACATAGAAGAATGAAACTTGGCTATCTCAATCATCTAAACTCAATTTCCGGTAGTTTATTTTACGCCACTATGACATCTGCAAGCCTTATCTGAACTGTGGATGCCTAGATCACCCGGAATATCTACGGTAAATTAAGAAGAGAGAAAAGTTGATGTCACGCAAATACGGATAATTAAGTATTTTGGGGAAAAAATTAGGGGTTAAAAAATCTGCATCTACAGACTTGAAACTTTGCAGAAATGAGCTATACATATATATCAACCCTGCGTCAGCTTTTTAAAATTTTGGTTTGTTTAGACACATATATAAAGATATTTTTTGCCAAATTTGCTTCGTAGGTGCAAGGGTTTTTGACCTAATTTTTTTCACAAAATTGATGCTGCTCATGTCAAGAGAATTATTTTCAATTTTTTGCCAAAACAGTGTTTTTTGTATCTCTAGTCCTTAAACATTCCAGTTTCCTTTAATTAATACAAATGATAGCATCAGAATACGACTTCGTGGTACTGTTGTATTATTAATTTGGTGAATAAGCCATGTTTGCAAGCAATACTTTACCACGGTATCACGAATTTGTATTTCATTCGAATTGACAGAAAGAAATCATGTTTTAGCAACATGTTTGTATAATAATGTGTCAATATTGACCAGGTTACATCCTAGCAATCAAAATATTTGCCATTCATTTTTTTTCAGAATATCAATAGTTATTTTGTTGTAAAAGAAGTTGAACACAAATGAAAAAAAAACAGAAATGCATGATTTCCTATGTAAATGTAATGCATAATTATAAAAGACACATTTCACTCACAATTATAATGGTTATATAATCAATCGAAATATTGAATAATTTACAAAGAAAATATCAGAGAAGTCTTATAATAAAAAATAACAGGTGTCTTTTCAATGTTATTGATTGAGAACTGTTCGTATGTGGGGAGAATATTCCATTTCAGACTTATTTGGAAACAAATTGCTATCTATCCTACATTTCTGACTTATTTATGTAGTAGCTTGTAACATGCTCAAAACTAGGGTCGCAAACAATAAATAGTTCATAATATTTGCTTATATTATTATATATATAATATTTATATATATATATATAAATTCATGGTTAAATCTTCAGCAAAAAACGTTTGCATTGTTCTGTTTTTTAAGGACTAGGATTGGTCATTTACACATAACAAAATGTCTATATGCGTTATATTGAAGAAGAATACGCACGGTTTCCATATCGGTTTTTAGTCCTTTAAACTTTCATAAAGAAAAAGGTAACTGATTTACTCTTTTTATTTTCCGTATTCAGACCGGCACTCCAATAAAGAATAAGAAACTATCTCCATTATCCTTATTGGAGGACTTATTCCTTTAATCGTCTTCTTCTTCTCTGTTCCTGTTCCTGTTCCTTCCCCCACCGTTCCCCCTCCCTCTACCCCTCCCCCTTCCTCTTCCTCTTCCCCTCCCACGCCTTCTGGTGGTAGTTGTTGCTTGCGTGGTGGTAGTTGTTTCTTCCTCTTCCTCTTCTGGTTCCTCGGTGGTAGTCGAAGCTGGTGCAGGTGTAGTTTCTTCTTCTTCCTCTTCTTCTGGTGCCTCGGTGGTAGTCGAAGCTGGTGCAGGTGTAGTTTCTTCTTCCTCCTCCTCTTCTGGTGCCTCGGTGGTAGTCGAAGCTGGTGCAGGTGTAGTTTCTTCTTCTTCCTCCTCCTCTTCTGGTGCCTCGGTGGTAGTCGAACCTGGCGCAGGTGTAGTTTCTTCTTCTTCTTCCTCCTCTTCTGGAGCCTCGGTGGTAGTCGAACCTGGCGCTGGTGTAGTTTCTTCTTCTTCCTCCTCTTCTGGAGCCTCGGTGGTAGTCGAACCTGGCGCAGGTGTAGTTTCTTCTTCTTCCTCCTCTTCTGGAGCCTCGGTGGTAGTCGAACCTGGCGCAGGTGTAGTTTCTTCTTCTTCCTCCTCTTCTGGAGC
>JAOXYB010035406.1:0-13896 GCA_028565635.1 Phoronis ovalis | reverse complement strand
TTTCCGCGAAGAGTTAGTCTATTTACTAGAAGGCAAAATGTTACTATTGAGGTGGATGGGAAAATTAATTGTATCCTAAGGCTTATGCCATATCAGAATTTTTTTTTTCTTTTTCAAAAAGTACAAGTTTATCAAAAATCGGCCAAAAATTAATGTTTCATCAAAAAACTAGGTTACAAGGTACAATTATTAATGTACACCAGTGCTACATCTGTGGACAATATTAACAAAGGTGTGTTCAGCAGAGTACAAGAATGATGACTAAGCTTGCATCTGCAAAGGCACCAAAGTGCAACGCTGTTCTGCATTCTGGCAAAAATTCTGTCACAAGGATAACGGCACATAATTTCCATTTTGGATTTATGATGGAAACTGGAAAGCATTGGGTACCTCACCTCTGCTAATTGTGCACATCAAAGGTAATTTTCAAATTTTTTAATCACTAATTACTCACATTATCTGTACGTAATTTTTGCAGCTCCTCTCTTGCATCATGTAGTCCTGGATTGGGGTAACCTGTGCCTAAGCCTAATTGCAACTGAAGATCTATAATCCGAGCTCTATATTGTGTAACAAGGCTCTGAAGTGAAAAATGCAATGTGTCATATTACGTACTAAGTTAATTAAAATCAATGCAAAATGGCATTGGTGTGACGTAGGGTGGCAAATTGCATCATACGTTACTCTCCATAGATTCCCTTTATCTCCACCAGCAAAGAGCAAAAGACTTGCAAGTTATTGAATTATGAATTATGATAAACACAAAATATATATTAACAAACCTGTGCCCAACAATCATTCATCACCGGAAAGTTTTTAACTTTAGACAAAGCTGAAGACATTCGTAAAAGAGGAGTTAGATTTTCACTGTCTGGTTTCAAGCAAACCAGAACACGAGTTTTGCAATTTCCTCCTAGTTCATCTTTCATCATCTGTGTCACTTTCGATTTCCTATAAATCAAAAACACATAATTTATTTAATTGAATTAATTAATCACCAAATCACTTAATTTGCATTTTTTTGTTTTATTCTGTATTTTAAGTAAAATTTGAAATTGTCAGTGTTTTGAATTTTTTTTTCTAATTATATAATCAAACATGATAGAAAAATAATTTTTAAGCATCTAATTTCCTGTTTTTGACACAAAAACTATACAGACAGTTTTAATAGGACACTTTCTACTCGGTGTTTTAAGTCTTATCCAGAAAGCGGATACTATCAGAGAAAATGTGAGGCTAGTGGGCTGAATTAGCATTCAGACCAGCACTGAAAAATGTAGTTTTTTTCTTTAAAATATCACTTAATAATTTATTTTCTAAGTAAAATAATAAATTATTTCATTTGTTTCACATTCACCGGTACAAGCTTTCAAATGGCTTTAAAAGATTTTACATAATTTTGTAAAAATAATTTACTGTTTGTAGATTAAATTCAACAACAAAGTTTCCTATGCATGCAGAATCAAGATTCATACAACCACCTCTTTTCCTAAACTAGACATCAACTCCCTTATATTTTTTTCAAAATTATGATAGTAATTAATATTCATGTTTGTAATATTCCTCTACATTACTTACGAGTAGTTTATAATTCGATTTGCATAAGGTTGATTAGATAATGTATCGGCTAACTGGCTGACAGAAAGAATGGATTTGCTCAAATTAGGTCCCTCACTCATTCTTACATAAGCCGTATCTTCATCTAACTTTTCACTCCCAGATAGCAAAGCTACAGTAAACCGTGATTTGTTTGGCAGCGGGTTATCACCAGAGTGCTAAAATGAGAAGAGAAGTGTCGAACAAGGCATTCTTTGTAAATTAGTTTAAATTCTTTCTCATCTTATGTCGCTTGATTTGTTGCAGGCACAATCCAATTAAATCAACAGTCTCTGTCGGTAATTGTGTATATGAAGTCAGTCGCTAGAGCATAACTAGGCCTAAATGAAAGAATTATGTGTTTCCAATCACCCAACCAACCCTAATTTTAATCAAGTTTTTAAATAATAAAAATTTTGTATTTGACAATTATATAATAGACCTGAGTGTTGTTTTCTTTTCCTTATGTCTTTCATAGTTTGGTTAAAATAAAAAAAATTTCACAACTTACAAAATAATATAGTGTTGTTATTTTTATCATTGCGACTTTCATATTTGGCCAATAATTTTTTTTTTGTTAAATGCCTATCTACCTACCTACCTACCATTACTGTGATTTTTTCTTTTAGGCCCTATATGGTATACAGAAGAACTAGTACCATGCATTGTACAATATATTTCGACAATTATTTTAATTTATTCATACAGTAATGTTCCTCAGTGTCTGTAGTAAAAGTTCACATAATTATAACCAAACTTTGATAACTTACCATAGAATAAATACTTTTCTGAGCCTACTGTAAAACCTTTAACATCATCCTGATAACTTCATAACAGCTGGTTATTATTAAATGATAATTTCATAAACACAAACTAAATCATGTGGACAGCATGTGCAGAAATATTACTTCAAGTAACTTTTTACATAATTATTTTATATTTAAAGTAACTAACTTGCTCTTACCAATGTCAAGTCAATATAGATAATAATATTTGCATGCTTTGTGGCAGGGCCAAAGTCGGTTATAGTTTCATTTCGACGATTCCAACCCTCACGAAACAACTGAATGGCATCTGATGAATTATGAATGGGTACTTCAAGACCACCCTAGAATGAATTTAAAGTAAGTTTTAAACAGTGTTCTGAAATGAAAGCAATCTCAATGGTTACTTAAATTGAGTGCCTTGGTGATGATAACAGAACTCAAATAAATACTGACTGACACACATATAGCTACAAGTTGATGAAGAAAAATACGATAATCAACATTTCAAAATTCATGAAACCATTGTGTCAGTAGTTAGTAAAGACAGAAGACACTTGAAAATATGATTTAGTAACCATAGTGAAAACACTTGTAACTGTCAGATGCAATACCTGCAAACCCACCAGTTTTTAAGAGGGTGTTCACCAGCTGGAGGTTAATAAGTCCTTACTTGTATATATAGAAATGACATATAAACATTACTCAATGACCCATGAGACCAAAAACTAGAAGCAGGTCTAGCATACTGAATGTGCGGCAGACACTTTGCTTACACTCAAGATAGCCTGCCATTCAATAAACATGCGTTTCTGAATGCTTGTGATATACAGTCAGTGTAGAGAACAAATCGGCTTCTATAAATTGTAGTCTTGTCCAACAGATACATATTAGTTATGTTTTGCAAGGGCAACAATAGGTGTCGTAACGGCTTAGCATTCTTCCTTTGACTTATTTCTGTTTTATATTATTTTGTAGATTTGAGGAGTTGTTTTGGTAATCAAGATGTGAGCCAATAAAGGTTTTATGTATATTTATTGGTGCATAATGTAGGCTTCTTTAAAGAATTTTATTACTATTATCATGGAGCACCTGATGACATTTTCTCTCCTTTGCAATAAATTTTTTTTTAAAATTTTAATATATTAAAATGTGTCAATTGCCTCCTAATTGAAAATAGTAATTACTTATCAGTTTTTAAAATAATTTTCCAGTCATGATCGTCCTTTATTAACTACTCCTACTACATCGTTTCATAGTTATTAAATAAATGTCTAATTATGTTACTTTTTACCAGTCCTACAAAGTTGTCTGAAATTTCAATAAACTCAATAAAGAATATCACCTTAACAAAAGTACCCTTTTCGGCGTTTTCATCCAGTTCTAAATAGTCTGAAGAGCTTCCTCTGGACGTCTGCATCAAATCACGAATGGTTTCATTATATATTTCATACATCTGTATGCTAACTGTTGAGCGTTGGAAATCGTGGTTGTTACCATACATCCTATGATCCTCTGTAAAACAAACAAAAAATAGTTAATTCAAATTTTTTAAAATTTTAAATATTATAAAGGAGCAGCTGAACTTGAGAACAAGTGATAATGTGCAGATTAAATTGAACAAGCTAAGAAAAAATTTGCAAAAAAGTCAATCATTTCATATGCTATGTCATATGGTATGTATTTGTAGATGTCATAGCCAAAAACTTTTATTCTTTTTTTGAAAATTTTTACAGCCATGTTTCAGTTCTATAATTTAAATTGAAATAAAGTTATCAATACAGTATATCTGTTACAAGATTACAAGACAAACTATCATGCCTCTGCTGTTAGGTATGTAATACTATTAATAGATACTAGTTTAAAGTTTGTCTTTTCTTATCATAATTATACATTTAAGTTCTTGACTAAACCTCAAAACAATTGGAATTTTAATTACTGGTTTCCCTGTGTAAAAAATCTACTGAGAACTGGTTCTGATATTGTTTGCTTAAAGGTTACAGCACTAGTCTTTTAGGTGTTATGACGAGGGATGGATATTCTAAAAAACAATATGGTTGGTGGCTTTCTTGACATTATTTGTACATTATGTAATAAAAATATAATTTTTATAATTATATATTCAGTAGTAGGATATTCTAGAAAGTTCCCCTATTTATTAGCTAAAAGTGGAATTATGGTCATGTGTTCATTTGAGACACTATTAATTACAAAATATTTCAAAGTAATGTTTAGTTGTAAATTAAACCAAATTTCGATTAAAATTCAAAAACTGTATAATTCTAATTATTCTGAAAAGTACCATTCTCTGCCGATGAAAAATACATTGATTGAATATTCAATTTTCTCAACTAACGCTTACACCAACAGCTAACTGTCTAGGTTAATCAATGAATCCTTGACCGACATGAGTCTCTCCATATAAATTAGAGCACTACAATTACTGTTATGCAATGAAAAAGTTTTATAGCAAAATAACAATATTATACAAAAATGCTACCTTCATTAACTTTTGCAAACAAATGGTCAAGCAGTATCGGTACAATTCCTGATTTGTTCAGAGTTTCGCCCGCCACAGAATAAGATTTTCCTGATCCACTTTCACCAGTTGTCAGTAAACACACGTTGTATCCTGCCACACACAACTCCAGCAATGAATGTACTTGAGATTTGTAGATATCATAATTAGTACTTTCACTGCGAAACAATGTTTGAAAGCTGAAAATAAAACATCATGTGTGTGTTAGTTGTCACAAAGAAACTAGTCTGAGCTCAGTATTTTCAAAAAGGGAATTAAACCAATGCAAATTGGCTCATATTTGTTATGTTAGTTTGTTAAAACCAATCCCATCATGTGACCTTAATAGTAATAACTAATTTTACCAGAAAAAATCTTTCTTTTGTTTAACATTTAAATTTAAAACTATTAATCAACGACCTATATTATTAAATATGTTCAAATTTAAATACATATAACCACAGAAAAACCTTACTTTTTATGATATGTTATATATAACAAAGCCAATCATAAAACTCTGACGAAGTTGCATTTAGTGTTTCCATACAGTTCAACCAATTTTAAATTAACATCCATCTAAACTTAGCGGTTCATAGATTACTTTAACAGAACAGACAGTATCCAACCTGAAGTAAGTTCCCCCTGGTCTGCTTGCCACTCTGTTGTGACTGTCAACTTGTAAACTATGTCCATGTTCTCCTCGAAGAGATGGGCGGATCCTTCCAATTACATCCACATTCATCCTTGTATCTTTGTTGAAATAATATTTAACAAAAAATACAAAACTAGAGAATGCAAGAAAGTTATATAAAATTAGGTATTCTTAAATATTTATCTTTTCGGATAATTAGTCCTAGTTAAAGTAAGCCATAGCTGAGAATCATTTCTATGTTTTATGACTGCTCTGTTTATTTCTGATGATTATATAATTATCAATGTACATTCAGAGCAGTTATAAACTAGACATAGATCGAGATATAACTCTCAGTTACATGGCTTATAGTATAAACCAGTATTCAGTGTCTGATCATAGTAGTTTTCAACATTGGAGAATTACAGCTGTAACTGGCATAACTGTAATAAGGTTTGAATAGTACACAAACAGACAGACAATAAAATCACTAGCATTGAACTTTATACAATCCCATGTAATTATAAAAAGTTCATACAGTGAAGCAATCTTACCCATAATGTTTTTCATTAACATCTAATAAACATTTCAAAATATGAAACTACATATTGATGACAAGATGACTATTTGTGCAAGTGAACTTTGAAACAACGCCATGTACACGCAGAACTATATCTGTACAGGATAATAAAATAGTCCTTGTGTGTTGTGGTTTCCTAGCAATAATCTGAAATTTGTATTATTATTGCATACTAACAGCAATTACTTAGTACTCTTAAGACTTAAGCTAATTTGATACATTGTAGTGTACAAATTGTTTCTATATAATTGTATGTTTACATTTTTTAGAGAATGTATCTAATAATTAAAAATAAACTTTGGCTGCAATATAGTTTAGTTTTATACTTATAGGCCTGTTTTTTAAAGCAAAATTTACATAACATCCCGATAACTCTCGTTTTGTAGTTAGCTGCTTGTAATAAGTTATTGATTGCATTCGTTTTAGATAAAGTTATTTTAATATTTACAACTTAATTTAAAAATTGAACAACCAGCTCACCATTTCTCTCAATAAATCCGTTCCCTTTCACTTCCCTAACACTTGTCTTCCATATTGTTTACTAGTGTTGCCGCGCCATGAGTGCCCTGGCAGTACCAACTTTGGTTAACTAGCTTGCGATACATAAAGGGGCCTTAAAACAACGTCTATGAATACATTTCCTACATCCTTGTGACCAGTTTCGATGATAAATATTAAAAGAACAAAAATGAATTAGATTTAGATGTGAAAGAGATAAACATGTGATGTCAAAATTTCCGGATATGCAGATAAGAACCCCTAGGAAACAAACCGGAAACAAACGTTCGTTGCATAATATCATATTTTAGTTAAAAAGTATATCTGTTTTTGCACCGACTTTTCCCTCAGTCATCACATCATAATGTACTAATATCATATCACAAAGATATATGTAAAGTTTCAGATTCTACAATTTCTAGTCTCCAGGGTCTCTTCTCCGCCGTCAGGAAGCGCTTCAGTTAGCGACACGTAGTAAATATGAAAAGTGGCGGGAAATTTAGAATGATGAGTGCACGAAACTCGAGCATGAAAAGTACAGTCTGCTGCGTATGGACGCTTTGTGAATTTGTTCACAAGACACCCACGGCCTCTTATTTTCTTGATGGTACAGTACGCTGTATCGGATCCAGAACGCACAGAATGTCCGCTTTTGTTGAAAAATTGACCGTGTTTGGTAAGGTTTATTTGGAGATTTATTATTAATATAATATGAGTGTATATATTTCTAGGATTTTACCATGAAATGTTTTTGTATACGTGTATAAATTTTACCCTGTGGGACTGATTGAGGTAATCTTTTTGAGCTGCAGTTTTTACCATAGGGCAAGGTTTTTACTGTAGGCCTTATGTAACCACCCCGGAGAGAACTTCACAAAATCAGTTTGGGTAGCTGCATGGGGTGTGCGGCTAAGGCTTAAAAACTAATTTTATTGGGTCAAAAACTGGTTTGCTTAATTTTTTTTGATTGCCATTTCATATAAAGGTAGGCCTATATATGTGGGAAAACCGGTTTGCTAAATATTACTAATAGTGAAAAACCCAGTCCACTAATTTATTTTAGCTTAGGATACTTTTGTATCCGGGGCCGGGGGGTACTCAGTTATTTTTTTGTGGGTGTGAAGCCCAGTTGAAATTTTTTGATTTGGATTGTATTCTAAACTTACTGTATTTTTTGGATTGCTACCGTAAAGATATTCAAAAATTAATTTGGATTGCTCATTACAGCAAATAATTTGGATTAATTTTAGGTTTGTATATCCATAAATAAATTTTGGAATTTGGTTTGTATCAGTCACTGGTTTGCTTAAAAATGGACTGCTATACTCAAATTTGGAGTGCTACCCTAAAATTTCTAAATATTTAGGTGACTGGTTGAGTTTGCTACCACAAGCTAGTAAAATTTTGGATTGGGTTGGGCGGCAC
This sequence comes from Phoronis ovalis, assembly GCA_028565635.1. NCBI lineage: Eukaryota > Metazoa > Phoronida > Phoronidae > Phoronis > Phoronis ovalis. The sequence goes on along the minus strand of JAOXYB010035406.1, from coordinate 5,884 downwards.
TTCCCCGTAGTTAAAAAAAAACTTAAGTACCCGTCAGGTTATTTATTCAAAACAAAACCGGATACACTCTGCTAATTTGGTAAAAAAACAGATCCGCTCTGCAAATTTCATCAACAAACTAGGTCCTGTCTGCTAATTTGGTAAAAAACCAGATCTACTATACTAATGCGACACATCCCTATATAGACGGAACCCTGAGTACCCCCCCCCCTGGGGCAACCAGCAAGTTTTTTTTGTAAGTATCCCCCAGGACTGCTCTGCATGATTTATTTTAAATTAATTATTAAATAATGTAGGAGTGTACAGCGGGGATAAAAAAACTGAATCTGGTATAATAATTTTGCCTGCTAAAATTGTTTTAACCTGGTAACTAAATATCAGTACAAGTTTGCACTAAGTCTAACTATGGGATGACATATTCATGAATTTACAATTTTTCATATTAAAAAAAGTAATCACTACCTAATAAATCGTGGTCTAAAAAATAAATTTTACCCTGATTTTATATAAAAAAATATTTTATTGTATTTCAACAATCTTCCATAAAATTCCAGACTCGATTTAAGATCCGATCTTTTACATAAGGATATATATTTTTTGTTGCAAGATATGAAACTACTTCTAGGAACTTTCTGTGAAAAGTGGACTCATTTCTTAGAATTTCTCTTGAAAAATCTAGCACACCAGCCTATTCCAAGGGCATAGGCGAGACCAGCATATTAGGGATGACATTTTTTGAGAATGGGTCAAATGCTATAATTAACAGCTTCAGTTTGATGTTATCCTAGGAATGCAATGGGCATTTGACATTACAAATGTCTTGTTTGGTTTTAATATTATGATCTGCAAAAAAAAAAATCTAATTAACTATTACATGCATTGCATTGATATAGAGCCACCAAACCTAAATATTTCCATGCGCACAGAGTCTGTTCGTTCACAAATGGCAGTGTCGTGGAAACATTTGGTTTCACGTCTTTGAGTTGGTTCGTCAAGTGCATGTAAATAGTCAGTTGGAGTGATTAAATTATTCCAAATTGGAAATCAACACTGAGGATTTGCTGGTTGAAAAGAAAAATTTGATGCTAAAAATAATGTGCTTGCATACATTTTGAAGTGTTTGATTATATTAAGAGGTTGGGAACATTATTTGTAGATTACAAATGAAGTCGTAATTTTCGCATTTTATCACTATATTGTAGGCAATAAATTCAACTGGATTCAGCTGTCTTTTGAACGATCTGTAAATTCCTGTTCTTTATTTAATATTCATATTACTTTTTTCAGTGATTGCATTAGTGGTATTTGCAGCTAAGTTTGTTTTCGCTCAAAGTGATGCTGTTAGAAAAGTGTGCAATAATCGATACTTACCAATAAACTATGACCCAGGTAAGATATATGAGAAATCCATGTGGTTACATGATTTTTAATAACCATTTTTTTTAAAGCATGTATCTTGTTCAGTCAGTGACAAACCAAAAGGGATAATATACCTTAAGAGTGCACAACTGGGGGGGGGGGGGGTCAGCACTGAAAGATGACATTTCAGATAAGATAATACATACTCTGTCAAGTGGCAAGAACTTTATGTAGAGATTTTTTAATAAATTTTGATTGCGGATCAGCAGCCTCACAGGTCATGGCAGGAAAATGCTATCTGGTGTACTACCTGACCCTACCTAGCAGGCAGCTGCCGACCCTAATTATTTTGTTGCAGCTTAGAAGTAATTCTCTCATGTTTTCAGCAACTAGTTCATAATTAATAAAAACATTTTGTGAAAACTTCATTCACACGTTTTAAAACTTGTCTTTCCTACCCGATTTTACGGTAGACAACGCTTTGTTTTAATTTAATGTTAATGTATCATCTGACCGAATGTGGCGCTGTTTGCCGAGTGTCGTGTGCAAAAATGATACGGAGCAAATGAAATACTGAAAGCTCACTGCCACTTAATCTCATGTTGCCGTGTGATTAGTTAAGCGTTTAAAATTGGACATGTATTCCAAGCCATCACGAGAACATTATGATGATGGACATTTTTACCCAAGGAAACCGACCAGTGGAGAAGCATCCATTATATTAGTGTTTTATATAAGATAGGGTATACATGTTCCAAGACCAATTATATTTATTTATTTATGCAAACCCCAAACATGGATAGATAAAATTGATCTTTGACTCATAAATGATCTATTCTCTATAAAATAATGTATATTTGCTCCAGGGCCAATGATATATAAAATACCAAACATTTATAGAAAAAATTGATCTTTGACTTTTATAAATTATCAGTGTTTTCCATAAAATACATGTAGTGTATAGATGTTCCAATGATATTATTTATGTAAACCCCAAAATTAGATAAATGAATAAATCCATGAACATGAATACTGTATGACTATTACAGAATGGTGTAGCTTTTTAGTTTTTGTTTTGAAGATTGTAATAGAAGATTAAAAACATTAGAGTATTAGACATGAGTTGTTAAGTAAAATACAAGACCATAAAAACTTTAAAACATTCTGTGAAGATCTTTGTCTCTGCCATCTCAGAACCTGTAAAATAAGGAGTTTATTTCTTTTCAAAGACATTGTTTCTTTTTGAAAATCTTTGCTCTGCCATCCCAGATCCTGTAAAATAAATTTTAATTAGAAAAATATTACTGGTGAAAAGGTACATGCATATCATTTAATATCTGAACCCATATATAGAACCATGGTCGAAATATCATAAAAATATCCCTACCTACCCTACCTAATATTTTTCAGTCTGTTCCCTGAAACACAACTTTTTTTAGGCCTAATGCTATGATGGATAAAATGCATAGAGACGATAAAAAACTGATGTGCTATTTTCGATTGACCTTGGAAATTGGGTCAACTGTTATCAAAAAATTCAAAATTTCTTTCCCATACATTTGTCAAAACGGTTTTAGCCCAGGTGTTGAAAACTCTGATAAATAGTGAGATCTCTTTCAGAAAATAAATAGAGGTCAAAATACAGGCCAAGATTGAATTTGATTACCAACATGGCTAATTGGTGGCCATGTTTATTCTCGTAGGTGGTACGTACTCCAATAACAGTTTTAGTTTTGGTACACCATAAATATAGGCCAAAGTACAGATCCAGTATGAGTTTGACATGCTTTTAACGATAAAGTATTGCCTGGATGATTTAAAAGTGGTTTAAGAAGGCCAGGTGGGTGAGTGTTATAGGCTATAGGCAGTATTTTAGAATGACCTTGAAAAGTGGGTCAAACTGCCAAGTTATTTTTGCACATATGTTGAAACTCTGATATGTTTAGAGATAGTTGTAAATCAGAAGAAAAATTGATACTAGGTAAATATAAGTCCATGTTGATTTTTGACCCGGATCACTTCCAATATGGTCGACTAGTGGCCATATTTGTTTCTGGTAAGAAGCGTTGTTAGAATTGTTTTAATGTGCATTTATGAAGGCCAGTGATAGGTGGGTGTTTTTTTCTAGGTGATATTTTAGAATGACCTTGAATAGTCGGTCAACTTGATCTGAAAATTTGACATTTTCCCGCAGTTGTCAAACCATTTTTGCCAGATCCTGAAAACTGACACGTGATAAGATCACTTTAAAACCACTTTACTGTGATGGGCTTCTGTCTACAACTCGTCATTCTTCAAACAGTAAAAAAGAATCTAAATGATTATAATTTTGATTAAATGAACATTTTTTACTTCTATTTTATCTATATGATTAAATCATGCCTTCAACTACTATGACATTGAAGTTGTACCACTGCACATTAATACAAACTGGCACTTCAGGTGATGTCATATGGTGATATCATGATAATAAACAAATTTCTTGTATTTCTCGGATTATTATATCAACATATCACCCTCACTGCCGTAATTGATAATTAAATACCTATACCTTTCTAAAATGTTTACTTTTCATATAGCTACCCATGTGTAATTCATAAGTTGTCCCAAATGGTACAGACTATCTAAAGTATTCTACATATTTTTAGGTACAATAGACAGCCAGGGAAAGTTATTTTACGTACCATTTGTAAAGTATCTACAGCGTGCTCAAGGCAAAGCTTTATACATAGCAACAATCAATGCAACTCAGGGAACAGCACCAAAAGTATCTGTGTCTAGAAAAACTGATGATAACACAGCCTCCAGCTATGAAACAATTAGTACCTATAACCAGAAACCTCTGGACTGGGATAATAACCTTCACAATTATAAAGCAGTGGTAAGCTAAAGAGAGATAATGAAAGAAATTCCAAATATCACTATTGGCTGCAAATGTAAGACTGTCAATTCGCATGCTTTTTATGCCCATCACTATGTAATAGTGAATGGGCATATAGTCGTAGGGTATGCGGCGGTGGTGTCGGTGTATGTAACCATTTCTTTGTCTCGCTATAACGGCTTCAGCTTTCGTCAGATCATCTTTGGTACAGGGTAAGTACAGGTCAAAGCACAGGTCGGATATAATTTTGACCTCGATTACTTCCAACATGGCCGATTGGCTGCCATGTTTGTACCCGAGAGTGCACATCACAATGCGGCCATTTCGGGAAAGATGAAGCATTCACTTGACGATTCGAAGGTGGATTCACGAAGGCCATGGGTTGGTGGGCCAGGTGACATTTCAAAATGAGCTTGAGAATTAGGTCATATGTTGATACGAATCTTTGATAATTTTTGTTGCGCATAACACTTTCTTTGTCGGGCAATAACTGCTTCAGTTTTTATCTGATGAGCTTTATATTTGGTACAGGATAAATACAGGTCAAAATGCAGACCGTCTGTAATATCGACATGGATCACTTTCAAGATGGCCGACTGGTGGTCATGTTTGTTCCCGAGAGTGCATGTTATGTTGCGCCCGTTTGTTCTCGAGAAGTTAGCTCGCAATAATAGCTTTGTTTTTGTCGGATCATCTTGATATTTGGTACAGGGTAAACACTCGTCAAAGTACACGTTGGATATATGTTTGACCCCGATTACTTCCAACATGGCCGACTTGTGGCCATGTTTGTACCCGAGAGTGCACATTACATTGCGCCCATTTTGGGAAAGACGAAGCGATGACTGGACGATTCAAAGGTGGATTCGCATAGGCCATAGGTTGGTGGGTGTATTAGGCCACATTTCAAAATGACCTTGAGAATTAAGTCAAATGCCGTGTGTAACACTCTTTGTCGCACAATAACTGCTTCAGTTTTTATCCGATCAACTTTATGTTTGGTACAGGGTAAATACAGGTCAAAATGCAGATCGTCTGTAATTTCCATATGGATCACTTTGAAGATAGCTGACTGGCGGCCATGTTTTCTCTCGATAGTGCACGTTACGTTGCGCCCATTTCGGGAAAGATGAAGCGATGACTGGACGATTCAAAGGTGGATCACAAAGCCCATAGGTAGGTGGGGTGTATTAGGCCAGGTAACATTTCAAATTGACCTTGAGAAGTAGGTCAAATTCCGATACGAATCTTCGACATTTTTCATTTTCGTAAACTTTTCTTGTCTTGCAATGACTGTTTCAGTTTTTATCATATCAGCTTTATCTTTGGTACAGGCTAAATACTGGTCAAAGGTGCGATAGGCAGTAATTTTGACTTGCATAACTTACAAGATGGCTGACTGGCAGCCATGTTTGTTCTCGAGATTTTAATAATAGCGTTTGTTTTTGTCGAATCATCTTCATATTGGGTACAGGGTAAGTACTGATCAAAGTACACGTCGGATATATATAATTATAAGTTTGACCCTGATTACTTCTAACGTGGCCGACTGTTGGCCATGTTTGTACCTGAGAGTGCATGTTACGTTGCGCCCATTTCGGGAAAGACGAAGCGATGATTGGACGATTTGAAGGTGGATTCACG
>JAOXYB010035395.1:0-13898 GCA_028565635.1 Phoronis ovalis | reverse complement strand
GGTACCAAACTAACAGATTAAACAAACATCAGCTATCCTGTTTTAGGCCTCAGCGGCACAATTCCCTAACATGTGTTATGTATCTCTGTAATTTGAGGGGTTACTTTAAGGAAATTCCCAACTAGGACTGATCCAGTAATGACTGAGATTTTATATGAGAATTTATATGGCTGACGCTTAAAATAAACTAAGGAACAGGCAGTAACATTTTCTATGATAGCATTTATACTAAGCATGACTAAGGCATACCTTTCAAGAACTTTTGACTGATTATCCAAATTATATTTCAGTAAAACGAATGCATGATAAACTGCCGTTCCTGTCCTGCAGTACTTTGTATTATAAATGTACATTCAACTGGTATAACTAGGTGTTTGGATAAAACTTGGCTATCTATATCCAAGTGACTAAAAGTAGTACATCCCATTTTTTTGCAGAAAGAATATGAGCCTTTTAACTGTTTTTTTTTTTTATTTCTCGCTGATTTTCTGATGCATTTTGGGAAAAGCTGTACCAGGTGTTTTTTTTACAAAGTTTATTGTGATTTTCCATATTGAAATTTTGGAAATTATTTTACGAAAACGGATATTTTTAAGATTATAGTTATTACACCCCAAGCTTAGTAGAATATTCTCATATGCTAATAGAGTAAAGGACCTGTCAGATCAAAGCAAAATGTATCAATTTAGGTTTCAAAAAGATCATATACATGTCAGGACTGCACAAATTTAGTAGAAAGTTGCCCAGGAATCTGATTTTTTTGGGGTCCAGTTCCAACTCATGCGAGTATTTTTTTACACATTTTATTTTATACGCGTTCAGGGAAAACAACAAAGAATCCTATTAATGATTTAAATATATATTTGTTCATGATTGTCCTTTAAAATAGCTTAAAAACAAACATCTTTGTTAAACATTTTTTCTTTGAAATGTGGGCGGTGGGGGCTTTGTGCTTATCTTCATTGGAAATTCTTAGTGGTGGGCACTAAAATAAAAAACATAATCTGGGTGTTGGTTCTCAAAACTCTTAAGTCTTATTGTCTTCTGTCTACATTTTTCTCTATTCTCAGAAATTAATTTGTGAGATTTAATTTTAGTGTCGTAAAGAAAATTTTCATCCAAAATATTTTCTTTTTAATACATGTAAAACTGAGGAAAAAGCTTAGACAAGCCACCAGAGGGGATGAAAATAGCTGGGCTTCCAGGGGCCTAAGACGACCATTTCAAGGGGGGCACATCCCCCCTTAGACCCCCCTGCTCGGGCCTCTGGCCCTCGCGCGGTGGCAGAGCCACCGCTTGGACACATGACTGCCACAGTAATTTTAAATATACTAAATGACTGGTAACTTTCTATTCCTGGCTAAAACCCTGGCTGTCATACGTTGGTGTGTCCTCAACTACGATGCAATAAAACATGTATGTTATAATTTCTTAATTCTAATTTTCACAGGCTGTTTGTTGTGCAGATCAGGTGCACTGTTGTCCCAATGGTTACACATGTGACACATCATCAGGAAAATGCAGCAGGGGACATGAATTTATTGATTGGTTTGAAAAAAATCCAGCACAATTATCTGAATTGGAAGATGTCCAATGTCCAGATGGTCAGTCACAATGTCCTACTGGAAACACATGTTGCAAATTGGCAAGTGGGCAGTGGGGATGTTGTCCCATACCTAAGGTATAGTAAGTTACTGTAACACATAATAAATAGGTCAAGATGTATATAAAATAAACTATATTGCTTATTATCTACTATGTAATGCATAACAGTATGACAAACTGATTGGTAGTCAATTAAATAATTCTGCACTCTTGCATGTCTCAGAAATTAAATTAAAAGCTGTAAGACTGGTATAAGATTTCTGAACAAAATTGCAGTCTCAGTTGCAGCCTTCTTGTTTTATGTTTTATTTTTATACCCATCACTATATAGTGGATGGGCATATAATCGTCCTGCATGCCTCATCGCTGTCGTATGTAACACTTCCTCTGTCTCGGATTCAAGGAGAGATCGCTTTAAATTAAGAAAACTGCTTCAACATGATGGGCATCTAGTAAACCTCTTGTTATGATTGAATTTCATATTTTTTATTGTTGATTTCTACCATGCTTTAATTGTTTTATTTATATCAGCTTATCCACATCTTTTTGTGGCATCCTGTGTGTTTCTACTGTAAAAGTTTAGTGGACAATTCTAAAAATCATGTGATAAGCATCTGAGGTTTTGTAATGACTATTAAGCATGTTTTTCAAATTTTTGAATAATGGGTTTTGAATATGGGCCCTTCAGATGGTTATGTGTTCTCAACCATAATTATTTCAAAATACTTTGTAACAGTGCCTAGCTATTAGGTGACATTTTGTGTATCGTTTCAAGCTGTTTGTTTTGCTGATCTTTAAAGCATTGTTATAACGGTTTTCGCATGTATTGCATCACCAGAGAAGTGTCAAGAGTCATATAAATATATACTGGCTTGATATGTGCCAAACAAAGCTGTGTATGCTGAATTTGTCACTTGGCACTTACATAACTTTATGAAGTAGAGAACCAATTGGGTTTTATGCTATCGGGTTAAAAGCATTACTATTCTTTCAGGCTGTATGCTGCTCTGATGGAAAACACTGCTGTCCTAGTGGTTATAGATGTGATGGTTCTACAGGCAAGTGTATGAAAGGAGACTCATCTATTGCTTGGTTTGATAAGGTTCCTGCAGCACGTATTACTTTAAAGGATGTTGTTTGTCCGGGTGGGACAAGCACGTGTCCAGGTGACAATACCTGCTGTAGACTAAAGTCAGGCGGTTGGGGCTGCTGTCCGCTACCTCAGGTAAGCCATCATTAGTATTATTTGAAAATTTGATTGCAAATATTTGGCAACTATTACTAATTAAAATACATTAAAATTTTTAAAACAATATTTTAGAAATATTTTACAGAATATAGGAATACCTGACTGTTTATTCCACAGAAACAAAGTTCTTTGAAATTTACAGGCTGTTTGTTGTGCTGACAATGTTCACTGTTGTCCTGAAGGATACAGCTGTACTGAGGGTCATTGCATGAAGGGCGATGTAGTCACTGAGTTATTTAAAAAGACTACTTCTAAAGAAGTACAAAACATACCTCTGTACAAGAAAGCAATGGTAAGGATGTTATTGAGCTAGCACTACTATTGGCCATGAATACAATTGATAAGTTGTGTTTTTTGTAGTTTATACTGTTCCTGGGGGTTGCCAGATATCAACTAACTGTATTGGCAGGTTCATCTTTTTCGATAGCTGTACACTGTAATGAAGGGGAAATAAATTAACTCTTGTTCAACAACTGTGACCATAGTGTATCTTATTAATTAGTACCTCATTAATATATTAAAATTTACTTTGTTACGAGCCTCACTCTTATAAAATGTTTATTAATGTTAACAACAAAAATCAAGAATCGTTTATTGTACCGGCTTGATTCAAGTTTTGTGAATCAGTGATATATACAGATGTACTGTTTCATCTACTGGAAGTTACTAAGTATAAAAATAATTTGGAAAATTTCTTGTTGATGCAAATCATATATTTTAATATTCATATACCAGTATTACCAAGTTTCTCTTGTTTACTTCTGCCTTGTAGTTTCAAAAAATGCAGCAAACTGTTGAAAGCCGTTTTCTACCTAGTATAATCTTATTGTCATGCTTGGATTTGGCATAATGGGCTTGCTAATTGTTTTTTTTTACATAATTTATTTTAGAAACTTGTTTTGGAGCCAAAAAGTTTGGAAGAAAAATGTGATCATACTTTTAGTTGTCCCAGTGGTGCTACATGTTGCATGATGTCTGATAAGAAATGGGGATGCTGTCCATTGCCTAAGGTTTGAACCAATCAGGTGTTTTTATGCAGTATCGAATCTGATGTATTCCCAGCAGGAATACTGCTGCATGCTGAATTAATTGGGGATCCTGTCACAAGAAGTTAAAATAAAACTCCCCTTATAACCTTCATTCCTAATGACTGGTGTTCCCATACTAGGCAATCTGATGAAATTTGACTATGTATCAATTAAAAGGAGTTTATACACTGTCAGGCTTTATATACAAGATCAAAAGTGTTTGGCAGGTTTCCAGATTGCTTTTTCTCGTAGGTAATTTCATGTCACTTCCTATTTCATCACATCTGTCATATTAACAAGCTTGTCATTATAAGCGAGGATGACTAAGCATGTTATTATAAGTGAATCATAATTACCTTTACAAACTGCATTCAAATTCAGTTATACCAACAGTATGCATGGCAATGGTGTATTAACTACAACCTACAAGCATTTATTGCTTTTTGCTTTTACTCATTTTCTTGTGTCATAACTATATGAAAGCTAAAAGCTGTGTCAATTAAAATAACAGGCAATCAATAAATTCAGTTTACTTTTCTTGTGTAATCTCTTAATGTATGTTTCTACTATTTCTTACAGGCCGTATGTTGTTTAGATCACTTGCATTGTTGTCCTCAAAATACAACATGTGACACTGAGCAGGGCACGTGTAAAAAAGGAGATGACAGCACTCCTTGGCTTACAAAACTGCAACCTATAGAAAAAGACACTCCTGTGAAATGCGCTGACGGACAATCTGAGTGCCATGGAGGAAACTCTTGCTGCAAGCTTCCAAATGGCAAATATGGATGTTGCCCACTACCTGAGGTATGTTATACAGTTAATAACCAGTGGTAGCTGAATGCTTGATTTATATATTCAAGTAAATGTTGTACACCTAATCATTGTGCAATCTTTGTTATGATTACTTGTAGAGTTACTGCAGTAATACCCCATAATTAACATTTGAACTTCAAAATACATGTCTTGTTAGTTCATGATATTTTGATGATGCAATTTTTTGCAAGTATTAAATTTATTCCTTTATTTTTTTAAACATATATGTTTATTTATAATGATTATAAATTTCAAGTATAAATTAAATGTGTAATTTCAAGGTTTTGTGGAATATACAAGGAGTGAAGAGATTTCATGAAATAGAGGACTTGGTACTCGTAACCTTGCTAGTTCTATTCAGTAGTTTCGTACATATGTAAGACTCTAATTCGTGTCCGGTCGCGCACATCATTTGTTTTCACAATCTACATGGTTACAATTGAACATCTTTGCTCTGCTTATTTACACTTTGCCGTAACAGTGAAAATATAGAATACTTGATTGGTATAAAAAATTTATAAATATACTTTATTTTATTCAACAATTAAACACATCAAGACAGTTATGCCCAATTTAATTTACAATATTTGCAGGCCGTATGTTGCTCTGATGGTATACACTGTTGTCCTTCTGACACACAGTGTGACATCTCACAGAAAAAATGTACCAAAGGATTGGTCTCTGTAGAATGGTTTACTAAGGTGGGCGCTACTAAAGTAGCAGATGTTATATGCCCTGACGGTGAGCATGAATGCCCTGATGGAACAACATGCTGTAAACTCGCCAGTGGAGATTGGGGTTGTTGTCCTCTACCTCAGGTATAGTGAAGTAAAATGAATACATTACTGAGGAGGCAGAATAAAATTTTAACATATTTTCTATGAATACCAAATATGACACCATGATGAAGTAAAGTGCGGTAAACAAAGGGATGCTGCATTCATCACTAATAAGCTGTCACTGGGCTATTCTGTAAACAGAGTCCTCAAAGACATGGAAAACAGAATTGCTTACTTGTACAATTTTAAAATAAATAAACAAATTTAATGAACAGTTGAATAACATTCACTATGGCACCATGGCTTTTCACTTGTGCAATTCTAAGATGTTGCTAGAAGCACTTCTGAAAACTTTGGACATGTTCAGTGTTAACGTTTCTGATTGAGCATAAGCAAGGAAATAAGCAGCCACAGTAAAGCAGTGAGTCATGTTGATTCGAGGAGTGATTTTTTAAACTAAAACTTCATTTTCTGTTTAAAATTTTGAAAAAGTACCTGCACAATTTGTGTACAACTTAGCAGAAATTTCTGCTGTTGCAGCGGCATTTGCTGCAGAACCATATGAGGAAAAAGCTGTTATTTAAAGAATTTTAAATTTTTCACTGGGGATTGATTAAATTTCCACAGGGACAGATTAAATTCAGTAACACAGCAATGTACAGAAGAGTCCATTTTTCTGACAGCCTTTATTGTTGAACCCTCAAATTATATTTATGTTTATTAATGTACAATTTTTAACGTCAAAATATTTCTTGTCAAAATTTGTTTAAAAAGTTTAGAATTATTTTTGGTAATGTAGCGAATATTTTTCATGCATTTTTCAGTTATATATCTGTCCTGGCTTTTATATACTTAAAAATGTTCTTGTGCCAAATCAGAACTTAACATCTAATTTAATAGACATTCTTGGAAAGTACACATTGCCTTAGCATTGTTTCCATGCTTAATGGATTGTGTAACAATCCTTTATGTTCATCCTTGCTATTAATCTTAGTGTTAATCTATTGAACATGCTGAGCATACCCAGTGCAGCAGCACAAGGGGTATAAATTGCTGAATAAGTAATCACTTGGAATTTGTTTTATCACTTGAGACATTGCAGGTGTACTGCATTGCACATATGAATTTTAAATATGTTATTTAATTACTTAATTAAATAAATGAAAATTTATTTACTGTAAATTTCTAAAATGAAAGGAATATTTTGTCTTGATGTACATTCCCAGGATATGTCTTTGCAGGCTGTGTGTTGTAGTGATGGCAAACATTGCTGTCCTAATGGGTTTAAATGCAACGTACAAACAGACACTTGTGAGCGAGGTAAAAACAAGATCCCACTTGTTCATAAAGGTAATTTTGCCTGTTTGCATTATTTAAGGTTGATCATATATTTGACTTATTATTTTCAAGAGCAATTTTAACTAATTAATTTTTTTAAATGATAAAAATTAACAGCAATATTACTTTTTTGGGCAGAGAATTATTCAAGAGGTGGCAGTAACAACTTTTATGTACTCCTTGCCTTAGAATTAATCATTTTGGACAATGATAATAGGACATTTTAAGGACTATAAGCATAATTTAAGGAAAATTATTTGAAAGTGCCTGATATTAACATATGCCAGTCGCTTATGAGTGATTAGCCGGAATTTTTGCATACGAAATTCTTGTGCCGTGTGAGATTCAAAGTAAAGATGCCAAGATCACTGAGTTGATTTTGTTTTATTGTGTGTGCTTGGGGTTACCACATGCATCTTGAACTTTAAAGTATGGTCCCCTCAAATTTGAAAAGAATTGAATTTGGTCAGAGAGTTGATAACGCACCCGACAGAATGCCGTTACAGATTTTCTTTAAGTGGTCTGATAGCTGGGTCACGTTGTTGCTTAATTTGTGCATTGATTTACCACCTTCCGCACTGTAGAACTACTGTCAGTCACTGTGAAATTAATCTAGGAAACTAAAATTCTCTGCAAGACAGTACCCATAAAATCAAGACATAATTTGTGGTGTTCCCCAGTTCATTTTATGTGCAAAGAAACTCATCCAAGGAAATGTGGGTAAACGTAACTGTGACATTTCCATTATAAATCCAGTGGCCTTTATAAATCAATTTTTTAATCAAATGCCTGTAACAATGTAGTTTTTGGATGCCTGAAGTGGGAGGTAATGCCAAAACTATGGTTGGGTCGGTTTATTTTAATTGGGGCTTGAAACTTTACCTGGGATAGCACATGAAGCTACTCATTATTTTGGAAAAAGACATTACGAAATTGACTTTACAGTGATATATTCTGATTCCAAAGGCATTGTCATAGGCTCTGCAAAGATTGGATTAGTCAGATCATAGTAGGTCCTCATTTATTTTGATGCACCTGATTGCACATCAAAAGTTCGCGTGATTTTTTACCTGTTCTCTTGAACTTTTTAAATATTGTGATTGATATTCATCGTTTGAAGCTTTCACTGCCCAGGAGTTGATTGAAGCTGAACTTGAGGTCATCTGGTAATATATCTCTTGATCGCAGACCACTTGTTTGAATTTATATTTAAAAAAAAAGAAATATTAAAGTTTATTTGAATAGCTTTCACTAATAAACAATCTCTTTATAACTACTGTTGCAGTGGATGCTATGTTACGAAAGAATCCAAAAGAAGTGAGGTACAGGACATGTCCAGATAAGAAATCGATTTGTCCCGAGTATGACACATGTTGCAAAATGTCGAATGGCGGGTATGGCTGTTGTCCTATTCCTGATGTAAGTTGTTTAAGCTAGTTTAATTATTATGCAATGTTCTGCCTTGTGATCTCCATTATCCTGTAGCCAGGACTGCTGGTGATGCTTGTTATTTACTCACTTTATGAGCAGGAGGACATTTTATATAGAATTTGATTTGTCTGTACATATGTACGTAATGGTTAACCTTTGCATTTAATTTAATTTCTTCGAAACTGTAAGTCTTTATGGATTTAACTTTGCATATGGTTACATATTTACTCATTCAGTACTATACAGCCCTACCAAAGCTAGGTCACACTAACCTAGTTTCTATGCACACTAACTTACTTTGTGCGTGCTGCATTTAAGTTAAGCTCAGAAACGGCCTTTTTTAAATTCGCCTTTACATTGTGCAACCCTATCAAAAGTTGGTCACACTGAGACGCATGACAGTGAGAAGATTAGTGTTTCATGAAAGCACCTTGTTAGTTGAAAGCATATTTATTATTATATAACATGTGCATGCTTTTTGTACATATTTACTGTAATGATAGTGTAATGTTGTGTTATAGGCTGCATGTTGCACAGATGGACTTCACTGCTGTTCTTCAGGCTACAAATGTGCTCCCGATTCTTCAGGGGCATGCATAAGAAGTGAGCAAATGCAAACATGGGACTCAATTAACTTCTTGAAGAGGGCAGCAAATGGTGGAACCATTCTATATTAGCAGCTGCTGTACTTATGAAACATGCAACATACTATAGTTTTGAAACTCATTGCTGTAGATTTATCACACCATATTTGATATTTGTATTCATTGTAATATTTCTTCAACATCGTATTTTAAACAGTGTTTGTTGTAAATATTAGCCTAGCTGGTGTATGTATTATTTTCACATTTACAGAGTGCATTTACACGTAGTTCATTTCAAATTAAATTGCCAATCAGTACTTTAACAGGGAAATCCTCGTATGTGACCTAGTTAGCTATGTTCAATAATTAAGCATAAGCAGGTATTAGTAACATCCCAATTTCTTGCAAAATGCTTGTTTCTTAATATTATGTTAATTAAAATATGCATTCCAAAAATAATGAGAAGACAGTCACTGCGGTGGTGAAGTGAACTTTGATCTCATTTTGTCCTGTAAATCATGTAAATACTTTTAAGTATAGACATAAATGTGATACTGTATGACGTGCTTCTACTTTAATAGTTAGTGTAAATGTTTCACCAGAAATAATACAGAGGCTAAGTCTTTTAGACTACTTCTACATTAAAACTCTTATAATATGACCTTCAAAATATCAAAGAAAGTAGTTTGAATATTTTTACTAGTTTTTCATTAACTTTATTTTTTCAGTGGTGTGCTGTATATGCAACGAGTGGCTTCTTACTGATAAATATTAAATAAATTGTTTCAAGACCTCCACTAAACAAGTACCTTTTATAAGCATATATGTTGTCCCCTGTACAAAACAACTGGGATATAAGTATAGATATGTAATAAATGCAACATCCCATGAACAGCTATCCATTTATTATCAGTAACACAATAAATAAAAAAACAAACTGGATTAAGATAGCTCAACTCTGGCCTCGACACCTTATCACAAACCAATCATTGTACTCAAAAATTTTACTCTATAGTTTCACATGCACAAGATGCTACAAGTAGCGCTCTTACTTTGCATTTTGCCTTTGCTTCTTGCAATATCAATACTATATATAAGTGTAACAGGAACTAGCAACACAAAAATTTCAGATGTTTAAAGAATTTTATTTACATTATTATAATTATTTCTGGAATCTAAGTAGAGATGAAATGCATATGTGAGTTCAAAACGAATCGGGAAAGAGCCCATACCCTACACTGGGTCTCGTTATAACACCAGTACTGTTATTATTAATGATTTGTGTAATGCAATATTCTGAGAATATATTTACTGCCTCGCATTTGCAATCAACAGATATGAATTGTTCGGAGAAAATAAAACGGAAGTGCATGTAGCACAGCCACGTATGGGACATGTATTTCTGCTTCTCTGCCCTGCTGCATGTAACTGTTAACTACTACCAGGAAACATAACTGGATAACGGTACAGTAGTTGAATGCTCAATCTTCAGATTAAATATTGAGAGCAAGTAAACAATTCAATGCCCAAGAAAGGCACAATAAATATCTGACTGCATAAATGTGACCTGGGTAAACTATCTTGCAAGGGAAGTAGCTAAACAACAAGTATAAATGAATTTTAGGAACTGTATAGTCTAATATACATATTCAGCTTACTCTTAAAACCATTGTTGTATCAATGTTCCATGAATTTCACTTTAAATCTTGGTGGTTCTGTGTTAAATCAACTTCGAATATTGTTCTTCTTGCCTTTCAAACATCATTTTCCTACCCTTTGTTTTTCAATTCTCATTTAGTACAGTTTCAATTCAAATGGTCAATCAGGAGTATAAAATTAATAGCAGTGCCTTTTCTTTGTTTTAGTACTATCTTGTAACTGAGTTTCATCTAAACAGTTCCACATAAAACATTAAAAACACAGAAGTCCAGATATAAGCAGCAAAATGTTTGATTTTGATTTGTCTGAGCAAATCAATAACACCTTCCACCTGTACATATTTGTGTGATGCCTCTACAGTAATCTTTTAATATTTACTATTCTCTTCTACTGTTGCAGCTTGTACACATTTAGCCATAGTGCTAGAAGCTCGACTGATGCTATCTGTTATATAAAAGTCTTTCAGTGCTATTTGAGGAGGATTTAGAGGTTCGGAAGACATCTGAGATTTGATGTTCTAAAATTGGACAAAAAGGAATGAATGTTAGTATTTACTTGCATAAGTAAAATATCAGTGAAATATCTTAATGTTTAAAAAATTTAAAATGTTTTGAAACAAGACATTTGTAACATCAGATGCCCATCTTATTAGTTCATGTTCTGGGTTGTATGTCATGCACAGCCCTGATGTCTAGTGCGCAGTGCAATTTTTCAAGTAGTTGTATTAAGTGTTACCTATGTAAAGCAAAGTACTATATACAACAAATGTGGAAGATTTTGATCACCATCTGATACTTTCTGAGGCATTTTAAAATGCTACCTAGCATAATACACCCAACCACCGTGAATCGTCTAGTCAGCGCTACGTCTAGTCAACGGTTTGAGGCACAATGTGACATGCACTCCTGTGAACAAACATGGTCACCAGTCGGCCATATTTTGGAAGTGATCCAGGTCAAAATTACAACTGACCTGCACTCTAACCTATATGGAATATGAAGCTAATCAAATAAAAATTAAAGCAGTTATTGCAAGACAAAAGAAAATGTTGAAGACGTCCAATTTCGAAAAACAAATATGTCTATCAGTCGGCCATATTGGAAGTGTTTTGGATCAAAATTACACCTGACTCTGACCTTTGCTTACCCTGCATCGAATATAAAGCTGATTGGATAAAAACTGAAGCAGTAATTGCAAGACAAAGAGGATGTTACAGACAACTAAAAATGTCGAAGATTCGGATCGGCACTTAAGCCACTTCTCAAAGTCCTTTTAAAATGTCAAGTCTAGCCTATTACACCCACCAACCAATGTCCTTCTTGAATCCATCTTCAAATCGTCTAGTCAACACTGTCTTTCTGGTCAACACGGTCCACCAGTCGGCCGCATTGGAAGTAATCAAAGTCAAAATTATAACCGACCTGCAATTGACTGTATTTACCTTGTGCCAAATATGAAGCTGATCAGGTAAAAACAGAAGCTTTATCGTGGGAAAAATAAAGTTATGATGACAATGTTGACAACAATAGCCTACGACTATATGCCCAACCACTATGTAGATGGCCATAAAACTGTGCCTGATAATGGCATATGCAATCAATCAAAGACTGCTTTGACACTAATATCATTCACTTGCCACTTTTAACGTCTTTTGTTGCCATGGCTGCAAAAAGAAAACATCATGGCTCTGATTGTCAGAAAAATGCCTTACTAGCATGTTTCAGAAGTAGACTATACTCATTTTTCACAATACTTCAAGCTGTTTCATTGCCTATTTGAAATCTGAAACATATACAAAAGACTACCTTAGCAAGTTCAGCTGCCTGTGCAAAATAGTTGGCTTCTTCCACATCATTATACCGTGTTAAATTGGGTGATATTTCTGTCATTCGCTGTCGAATTTCGTTCAATTTCTCATATGGTAGTGTTGGTCCACATATCTGAAACAGTTATGTTGAACTAGAAAATACACTTCCATAAAATATTCTAAGTCTTGACATTCAAATTAAACGTCTAATATTGGTAAAGCCAGTAGTAGATGTTTTGTTTTGAAATAGTCGATACAACTCAGCTTAAAACCAAATATGAGCAGGAGACTCCAGTTTGACATAAAAACAGGTGAAAATAAATCAGGTACTAAATAGCCACCACAGAAGACAATCTGCCATGATTGTCACTGAACTGCAATTAATTGGGAAAAACAAATATTTTTCATGCTAAATTCGAGGTTTTACCTCAGACAAAGCTCTAATAATTTTCCAGTCCTCCCTAGCCATTCCAGGTGGACTCGCGCACATTTGTGTTCTCTGTGCACGGCCTTCCATGTTTACGTATGTGCCTGTTTTCTCAGTGTATGCCGCACCAGGCAGCACAACATCTGCCATCATAGCACCTCGGTCACCATGGTGGCCTATAGTAATAAAAACATATATAGCATTTACTGTTACTTAAAGTATTTCATTTATACTGGCAATCAGTGGTTCCCACAAAATGTTCCAGTTACAAATCCTTCACAGAATTCTGCAACCATAAATTCTAATTGTGTTTCAGAGTTGCATAATTTTAATGAATAACATACAATGGAACAAACTTGCCAAACACATATACTCAGGAATTATAACTGAATTTTAATATTACCTTGATAAATGACAAAACAATCTTTTGGAAGCTCATTCTTGGTAATAGCTCCCTCATCAGCCCCAATAAGATACAGTAATTTGGGTGGATTTGTTCTGATACCTTCAACCCCTGCCTTGTAACCTAAATCCAGGGCTGCAACTTGACTTGCAACCTATGTGAATGGAGAAAATGTAATGTATAAACAGAATCAGGAACATCAGTAACAATCTGTAACATGCCAAAAAATAACAATTCTCTCAAAACTCTAGCATGCTTTATATGCAATTGTTTGATTTAATTCTAATAAATATATGGTGGTACATGCAGGATGGGAAGAACAGTACTAGATAATTCGCTATAAAATGGAAATGATATGACAGCGCTAACATACGAATTTGAAATTAACCAAACAAGATAGCAGACTTACTCTCTGTAGTACATTAAGTACCCTCCAGTTATTACAGACTCCACTGGATGCCCGTAAACTATGAGCAAGCTTACTCACAGCCGAGTGTATGGCAGCTCCATCAGCCCGTTGTAACATAGCACTGCCCACAACAATCATGGGACATTTTGCAGCACTAAGAATCTGGAATGGAAAAAGGCAACTTTAAAGTTGAATACATATATACGTAACTGTATGCCATAACTTCTGTCAATTTCATAATGCACACAAGTTGATAGAGCTGGCAATGGAAACGTACCATATCCCAGATGAGGTACAGAGTTTGATTCGATCATATTTTCAGAGGATACGGATGCGATTTACGGTCCAGAACTTCACGACAGA
>JAOXYB010035394.1:0-29286 GCA_028565635.1 Phoronis ovalis | reverse complement strand
TAATTCAAAGTGATATTTTATATATATATAAATAAATAAAAAATCAAAAACCCCTCTATATAACCCTAAGCAAAGGCCAAACCCCCCTCATATATTTTTTTTTCTAAACTCACCTTACAAATTAATATGGGTCCAGGTCTTTCCTAGCTTCGGTTGGCAAAAGTTTAATGACGTAATTATTTCGCTCTTGTTAAGTTGAAGGAATATAACAAAAAATTGACTATAAGCCCCTACGCTAGTCAGTTGAGAAGGTACGGAACACTAACGGATCTGAATTTATTAAGACTGTACTATATAGATCTTGCAAATCTCAGATTTTAAGCTGTTTTAAATCAGAATAGTTAGAATTTATTTAGTACCATTAAATGATTTGTAAATTGTTTAGCCTAGCTTATCAGATCTTAGCATTCTTCCTTAAATTCTTTCGGTGCACTACAAAGTTCTTTAGCCCATCTCATATTGTACTATCTCTAGTTGCACACGTTTTTTTGTGTCGCTAGCAATTTACCATGGTGGTCGCGGGCATAGCAGTAATATAAGATTGAGTGTTGAACATGGTGAAGAGCGGTGAGCGATAATCCACTGGGGGTCACCACCTAATTGATTGATTGATTGATTAGTTATAAGATTTTTTGATGAATTTTTAATGGTTAATGCATCATTTTTGCATTCTTTTTATTGTTAATGATTTATTTTTAATTGTTTTTTAAAAATTAATTACGATTTTCGAGTTTTTCTAAAAACCTTTTTGTGAATTGTTGACGCGTTTTGATTCGATTTACTGGTCACCCGAAGAATTCTCAAAAGACCGCCAAGGCCCTCCTTTACCAAAAGGCCCCAATCCATCGCTACTGCAGAGCCCAACATTTGGTGGGTAGGTTAATAAGATCATCATCTTTCAATTGGTTAATACTTAATTACATCGCCGCCTGAGATCGTCACCGTCGATCCCAATTATTACTTTTTATAACTGTCTTAGTCGTAAAGGTAGAGCAATAAAACTTGTTGGGGAGGTTAATTGATCATGTACTACTTAACAAAGCCCCAACCAAAGGCCGTCATAGTCGATGATATTTTTTGTTGAAAAGAATCGAAAAATCGTAATTAATTTTTAAAAAGCGGTTAAAAATAATTGTTTATTATCGCAGACATAATTGATTAACCATTCAAAAAAAATATCAAACAAAATCTATAAAATCAATTAGCGACTCCTGGCGGATTATCGCTCATCGCTCTTCACCTTATTCAACATCACTTTTATACTACTTATAGCTAGGTACAAGTAAACTGCGATCTAAGAACTGGTGCACGATCTAACAAATGAGATACATGGAAATAAATTTAGTATGTGAGGAAAGATCAGTATAGCTTGTTTCTCATGCAATTAATTTGAGAATTCATCATTGTATATAAGTACTTAAAATTGTATGAATCGGGGTACGTATGTCTTCTACTTTGCGAATCTACAATCCCTTTACACATAAATAATTTGTATTTTCAGTGGAAATTGACGCTGACTTTGAGGCTAAATGCCCTCTTTGTAAAGTTGGATGTAATGTGGTGGACTTTCCTACAAGTGTATCCTATGCCAAGTTTCCTAGTTCCAGTGCCGCTGGTGAATTGGCTGAAATTAGCAACGTCACCACGGAGTATCTAAAGTAAATTTTGTAAAATTACAGATAGAAAACACCCGTGGGTGAATTTCACAAATATATCGTTCTGATCCAGACGAATTCTCAAGTCGGATTAGTTTAGGCCAGTACTCTATAGTGGAGTTTCAAACTAGACCAGACTTATGGCATCTGCTTTATGTTGTTCGTGCAATAGTAAAATAGGTTGTTTGTCGTAATACGATGTTATAACGAACGAGAGAATTGTCCTACGAGGCACATATATACTGTAAATGGTAAAAGGAAATTCGTGATATCGTAGTCATTAACATTTTGAGTGTCTAGCCTAAATACCTTCCGGTTATAACCAGTGAGCAAGGTGCACAAAGAAATTGATAAATCACAGACATTCAGTAAAGTATATATCGATTGATATTTTGGAGGTATGTGTATTGAGGGTATCCATTTTATATAACTACTAGAATATGTCACCTTAAGGCAAAGCTAGTCTGGCTACGGTTTACATAAAATTCGTGTTATAAAACCCATATTATATTTATTTCGCACACAAAATAATTGTTTTCTGAAACTTTAACATTCACCATGTTATGGTGGTATTTTCAGATTTGTGTATAAATGCATGACATTTAATTAGCGGTTTATGACACCTCATAAAAATCATAAGGTACATCCTCAGTGCCGAAAAATCCAGCAGATCTAAATTCTACCGAGTTTTCCCGATTTTTATAGGATGTCATTAAATGCTAATTATATTTCATACATTTCACACACTAGTTTTAGAATACCAATATGACATAGCCTAAATGTTAAAGATTCAGAAAACGTCTATTTTGTATCAAAAAATTGTAATGCGGATTTTTCACGTATTTGAGCAGTAACGAGACTCTAGCTTAGCCTTAACTGGGGAATTTGTTACGTAGTAAATCCAGTTGTAAGTTAATTTTTTTTAAAGCTAAGAATGAAGTACAGGTACTGAAAGCATGATAACCTGGCGTGAGATTTGTTTATTTAATTTTTTAGGAACAACGTTTTGACAGTCGCCATATACTTTGAAGATCTAACTTATAGAATAACAAAAATAAATCCAGGAATGACGCCATCCGGCCTGCTTAGTATGTATATTACATTCATTTTTATAGCCAGTAGATATTAATCCTTACGTTTGCTAAATACGATAAAATACAGTAGAGGGTTACGTTCGGAATGAAGCCTCTGACGAAAGTACGTCATCACCAATATCTATACGCAAAGTACTATAACCTTAAAAATCATCACAAAGATGCGATCAGCGAGTTTAACAAAAAACGAATGTACGTGAGATTGATTTCAACCTCAAACATTTTCTATTTAGCAAACTTATATTGAACTGAGTTGCGGCTAATTTTGATTTTTAATGAGACTCTTGGACCAGATTATGGTGCTACATCTTATTTGTCTACCTGTAATAAAAACCAAAGCAGATTTTAATTCTTGAGTACATGTGTGAGCTTACTTTCGGAAAATATAAGTTGTTTCATCGTTGAAATAGAAACAAACAATTGGCAGCACTCCAAAAGTGTTCTATTTATTCTGTGTCACCCTGTGTCATCATGTATACATGATGGGAATCGATGCCAAATTTGGGCAGGTTGTTGTATGAACATGATTTTTATTCAGATTTACATTTTCATCTTCTAATGGTTATTTATTTTGTTTGATATGTTTATTAGTATGTTATTATGTTGTTATATATTCGTTCCTTTTGTTCAGTATCTGTTTTCTTCTTAGCAGAAAAGCGAGTAATGCCTGGTACGAGTCCATACATTACACAAAACTAAGGGTGAATATATAAGAATTAAAACGTGTTTCTTGGTGACTGTTATTAATACGGGAAGTTTAGCCTGCAATGCTATCTGTTAAAACAGTATAATTTGTGGCATCTGGAAATGTGTTAAAATGTTGCTAGAATCATGGCACAATAGGTTTGTCTGTCAAAATGACACGAATTTGTTGGCATGTTGATCAGGATCCAAGATCCATATAACTGACTATTTCCTAATTGATATATCTAGTGATGGGCGTATAAATGTATAACTTATCTTTTTATAGGTGACATTGGAGGACAGCTAGGGTTGTTTATTGGGATGAGTTGCCTAACTTTAATAGAATTTTTTGAATATTTTGTCAAGAAGATTCATGAAATAAGACTGAAGTCTCACAACAGCAACAAAAAAGAAAAACAGGTTACCATAAAAGGAAAGAATCTCAATGGAGATAAAGTGAACGCTACTTATGACAACCAGTCCTTTAGTGACAAAGATCTTTAGTGTAAAAAATATCAACTGGACATTTATTTTTGGGAAATAAGATATGACAATTTCAACTGATTAGTGATCCCTGATTTAAAATATAGTTTTTGGCGTTTGACCTAGAACCATAGGTCAAACTAAAGGTCGGTTAATTTTGACCTTGATTACTTCCAATATGTTTCCACGGGCACGTCTCGTTGCGCCCATTTTGAGAAAGACGAAGCGTTGACTGGGTGATTCAAAGGTGTATTCACGAAGACCATAGTTTGGTGAGTGTATTAGGCTAGGGGACATTGAAAATGACCTTGAGAAGTGGGTCAAATGCCGACACGAATCTTCGACATTGTTTGTTGTACGTTGTACATTTTTATCTCGCAGTAACTGCTTCAGTTTTTATTCGATCAGCTTCATATTCGGTACAGTGTAAATACTGGTCAAAATACGAGTTGGTTATAATTTTGATCCGGATCATTTCCAATATGGCCGCCTGGTTGCCATGTTTGTTCCTGCACCCATTTTGAGAAAGATGAAGCGTTGGCTCTACGATTCAAAGGTTGATATTAGTTGAAATTTGAAAATGACCATATTTTTGTCGTGGGTAACAGTTTCTTTGTCTTGCACTTTTTATCCGATCAGCTTCATATTCGGTACAGGGTCAACTGAATACAGGTGAAAGTATAGTTCAATTATAAGTTTAACCTGAATCACTTCCAAGATGTCTGACTGGCGACCATCGTTGTTCTTGCGGTTGTACATTGCAATAACAGCTTTATTATTTATCCGATGATATGTACTACAGAGTAAGTGCAAGTCAAAGTACAGATCATATGTAATTTTAACCCGGATTACTTTCAATATGGCCGACTAATGGCCATATTTGTTTCCGCAAGGGCATATCACGCTGCGCAACTTTCCAGAGAGACGAAACTTTCACTGTACGATTCAAAAGTGATCGAGAGCTAGATCGCTTTTTAAAACTACTCCACAGTGATAGGCATCTGTCTGCAAAAGCAGACCTCTTGTTTATGGAGTTTGCAGTGTGAACATTTGACAAAATAGTATGCAACTAATAAATTATCTTAATCTAGAGCAGTATGCTCGCTTTAAATGTATAACAAAATTTTTAATAAGATTTTTAATAAATTAATACATCGTCAGAAGTAGTTTTTGCATGTATTCGCTTTTTTCTGTTTGTAATTAAAGTACTACATGATGGAACCATTTTTTAAAACGAAATTGAATGTTATTTTTTTATTTCCTTGTCACTGATTTGCCACAACCATTAATTTAGGAAGAAACTTATGATGGTTTGCGTCCTTTAAACTCTTATAATTGCAACTATTTTTAATTACTCAGCCTATTTATGAAATTACAATACTGACGGCTGAGATATTAATGTTAGTAAAGTAGATGTATTCAAATTGGGACACTGTGTAATATGTAGTTAACACAATTTCTTTCTAATGTTAACACGTATACTTTAGACCAGTAAGCTTGTTGTTAATAATGCTCCTTGTATTAACAAAAATTGTGCAAGTCCCTCCTGCATGCTTTGGAACAATCCCCTGGGCCACTCAGGTATAAATATAAAGTGGGTGCCCAAGGTTCGTGAATGGTCTGGAAAAATACTCCAAACAAGTGATCCAGATGTACGAAAAAGCACCTCTGAATAAGACCACCAAAATAACTGTCCCAAACAATATATTATTCCGCTCTGAACCAAACATTAAACCGCCACTGGACCTCCCCAGCCACCAAGTATAAACCCCTAAAAAATAGACATTCATGGCAAAAAATTTACCCCAAGAAAAACCAATGCCAAAAAAGTAACCCCTTTGCTCAAAACTGCCAGTATTCATACTTAAACGCGTAACGTGCATAATCACAGTGAAGTATAATTGGCTTATAGTCCTCAAAGCGGTACCCTTTTCACGTGCCATTTATTTATACCAGCCGACATTGCTGTGATACTAAGCCTATTTTCAAGAGGAATGGAAGTGTCATAAAATTTGTATAGTGACAGTGTGCTGTTTTGTTGCTTTTGCTATGAACTGTAACTATTCTTGTCAATACAATAACATATGATTTTACATTCACACATTTCGTTATAGAACAACAATTGGACTGTTCATATGTATCACGGTGCTATATAGTCCTTACATAAAACAGTCAAAATTTACCGACAGAAAAATGCAGAAAGATATGAACAATAAATATCTTGTCTTTCTACTAATACAGCTAATAGGTAGTATATAGCTATAGTATAAAATATAAGTGGAATAGCTGATTTTTTTTCGTTTAAGTTTTCACACAATTTCATTGCAAATGTTACTGCCAGTGTAATAATACTAAAAAAATGCTTTTCAATGTTTAAGAATCCCATGTAGTTAATATCTATAACCAGGGTCTTATCCCGGGGGAGCACTTCACAAAAAGGTTGTGTGTGGGTGTACTTTGTGCGCCCGGAATTAAAATCCGGATGCTCTCAACTGCCAAAAACCGGTTTGCTCAACCTTTTTTTTTTTTGCTAAAAAACCTGATTGCTAATTTTATGTGTACTGCAAAGCTGGTTTGCTAATAATGAAAAAGAAAAATAAATTGGTGAAATTGGTTTTTAAAATCAACTTCATAATAAATACAATAATATTATACTTGTTTATAGGTAATATAAGCACATATGATCCTCATACTTATTTTCAGCTTGAAACATGTAATTTAAGGTATAATTTTGTCTAAACGTGTTTTTAAAGTTATTTCCTGTGTAACACCCGATCCAGTAACTTATTTTAGTCAAAAAGCAACTTATTTATTCAAGACCGGATCCACTCTGCTAATTTAGTCAAACACTGGATCCTCTCAGTAACTTGATCAAGAAACCGTATCCTCTCTACTGAGGCCGCACTTCCCTATGTAGACGAAAGCTGGAGCTCCCGGGTCCCCTTACTCCCCCGGCTTACTCCGTGTACTGAGGCCGGCGGGATCGCACCCTATCGCCACCTATCAAGACCAATTGAAACATATGAAAGATCGCGCGAGAAATCCCGCTATTTGCCTTCCTGACTTCCAGTTCCGGTGAGGACAACTCATCTTTCATCGTTACGTTCTTTTGGTCAAATTAGAAGGAAGCCTGAGGTATAATAATACCAATTGCAGATATAAGAGCTCGAACTCATAAGTAAGTTACTGTGCGACATTTCTTGCTGTACTATTTATAAAAGTACGTGTTATATAACGAAACAAGCCACCGAACCCAAGTGGTAGTGGTAGAGTTTAATACTACAACTAGTGCAATACTAAGTATATAGTATCATAGTCTATATCATTTATATTATATTCTAGAATTCGGCGATTGTTCTCGGTAGTTATTCAGTGTTCTCTTCTATATAGCCATATATTTTATGGTTTATTTAAACATTAGATTCCTAGCTTAAAACGATCTTTGGGAGAATCATGAGGAGATCAATCAGTTAGATTACCTTACGCTATTATCTTACTAAGAACCGGCTATTAAAGAAGTT
This sequence comes from Phoronis ovalis, assembly GCA_028565635.1. Taxonomy (NCBI): domain Eukaryota; kingdom Metazoa; phylum Phoronida; family Phoronidae; genus Phoronis; species Phoronis ovalis. The sequence continues at coordinate 21,849 of JAOXYB010035394.1, read as the reverse complement.
TCTCTTGTACCTTGCATGATCCCAGAGCTGAACATGGACAGCCTGTTGTAGGAAAAACCACATCAACCACAACTGAATTTTGCCTAAGCTAAGAAACAAAATGTTTAACATGCATTTTGCTATGTTGTTAGTGACTGCATAAAAGGAAATTTAAGTTACTGATTTGATATTCAAAATGTCTCATCATAAACTGAGAACATGTATTTTATTATTTAAATATAGGATCTGGTGACATTGTGACATTACTCCATACATGACACGATGTCAGATTTCGATGATGGTGATAAGCCTCCTGCACCCCCTGTTCGACTTACAAGTACAAGGTTAGTCAGCCTGTCATTCGCTCACTCATCCCTGTATTCTGTAATTCCAAGTGAATATAGGTCAACAATAATATTCCCTCATCATACTGTATTGAGCAACTTTTCGATTATTATTCCAGTTGTATCCCACTATGTTCCTTGTTCTTTCGCTTTTCATCATGAGCTGGTCTTTAAGAATAAAACTTTATTGTGTCTTTGTATCCTTGGCTTTTTCTTGGAATTTCACAATAGTTCCTGAAAGTAGGTGATATTAGTATACGAGATGTTAAAATATTTTGTATATGCAATGGTTTTAACCATGACAGTGGATAGGGTATTTTGTCAGTCATATGAAATCCGTAGACGACTTATCGCAATTGATCACAGAATATTTAGAAAACTGAAAATTAAAATAGTAATAAATAACTATGTAATTGTATAATTGTGATGGAATTAAAGGTTGGTCTTATGACACAGGTTTCATACAAGCCTCAGGTGTTTGCACTGTTTAAATCAAGTGTTAGTATGTTTACAACAATACTATTCTACAAGAGTTATGTCAGAAATGTTAATCATGTAATAGTAGATAATGTCAGTGTTGTATCAGTTAACAAGATTATCAACTATTTTAGTGCAGTTATGTTTTATCCTATAGAATGTGAGATTTTGGTTTTTGCTATAAGTATATATTTGTATAAGTATATTATATAATGCCATGCTAACTATATAAATATAAATTATTTAAACCCAATTTTAATTTTGGACAGATGCATAATATTATATTATATCATACTAACTGTTCACGACGCATGTACACACACCAGACCTGCGAAACCTTAACCTCAACACTCCACCTCTTATACAAGAGTACAGGTCATGCAAGGCGAGTTAATAATGGAAATTTTTGATTGAAATGGTAATGATCTGTTATATAGTTTTATTTAATATAATTAATATATTAAAATAATTCTGCTAATTTTACTAATTTTATATATACAATCGGATTGAAAACCAGCAGAAAGCCCATCAATGTCCTCAAGTATAGTCGGAATTGCGACCGAGGTGCACCTCGTGATTAAGTTCTATTGTTATTTCTTTATGGGAATATAAGGACAATATACTGTACATCGAATCTCCCAAGACTGACAAATTTATGTTGTACACTGTTAATATTAAGAATTGCATTCATGGGTTGCATCTTTGAGGAGTATTTTTGCATTGGAGGAAAAATTTGAAACTAAATAATATAAAGTTTATAGCTTATGAATATTGGATTAATCATGTAACTTTGCTTAATTTGGTTGAAGTTTAGTCCTGATGTTTTACCTCATGAGAACGAATCAATGGATGCTTGATTTAAATGTATGCATAGACAACTTGTAATATGATTAATGGATGACTCATTCCAGGAAGAGATTAACAAGGTTTGGAATTTCCAAGTGATGTTATAAAACTAACTAATGAAGATATTAGAATTATCTAGATAATGTAGGCTAAAATAATTAACAACTGTTGTCTTGTGGTCTAGTTTTACAGTTAGTAATTTATTAGTCCCAATTTAAATTTTATGGAAACGTTTCAAAGCGTGTGACTAAAACAAGTTTCGGTATCTACCTGAATTTTCTGAATAGTCAGTAGCTTGCCAACCAGTGAACCCGGCATTGTTAAAGCACAGTTTTTAGAGCTTGATTTTCTGGGTAATTAATTTTCAATGGTCTTTTATTATTATCATATTTTATTTTCTTATGTGTAGTGTTTATTTACAGCTACAGTCAACTGAATTTGGTGACTTTGAGCAAAAACTGTAAAGTTTCTATGATTTTAACCTATAATGATTTGGAAGTTTGATACAAAGATAAAACTTGTGAGGGTTGTATGAATCACACATTCAAGTATTTAGCAAACTAATGAACCTTTGATGTAAATATGTTTCCCCTTTTTTCTTTTGCCATTTATTATATATAAAGCATTGTTATATTGTACAGCAGAAAAACTGTCACTTGACTCAACAGACAATTTAAAGGATGTACTTGAAGTTGTACTTTTGCCAGCAATACTTTTGTTAATTTAAGAAATATGTGATTATAGTGTATAGTCATATTGTGTCAAGTAAGTGTAATGCATGTTGTTTCTCAATAAACATATTATTTAACAATTTGGTCAATGCCTGTTTTAGGTACATATCTAGACTTGTGTTTTAACAATACACACTACTCATCTATTGTTTTTTTTGGGCCAACTATTAATGCTTCACATGATAGAACTCAAATGTTTTGAAAGATCTGATTCATCAGTGTTTATAATCCATTTGCCAAATCTCTGTCCACATGGAAAAAGCTTTTTAACCTGATTTAGGCTACATGCATGCATGTGTTTAAGTTGACTTCTGTAGGTGAATTTTCTAAACCAATTTGAAATGTGAAGATATGCATTCATTTAAAGTGCAAAATCGGTCTCAGACTTGTTTGAACTTTACCTTGGGAATGGGGTATATACCTTGTATATTTTGTATTGTACATGTATCTGTTCTATTCTGCTTCTTTCCTGTTTTGCTATCTTACTCATTTCATAAGTACTGAGATGAAAATTAATGTTCAGATAGGCTTGAGTACAGTAATCAATTATTAGTTCTATTTTCAGTTTAGTGGTTGTGCTTAGTTAAAAATGATGTGAAACTGATTATAATAGGTTGTGAAATGAAACAAACAACTCTTTTAATGATTTCTACAAGAAACAGGTCACTTGCTGTAAAACCCAAGGATTTCCAAAAATTTCAATCAGATGGTTTAACACAATCAAATGGAACAAAATTTTTGATAGTAAATATCCCCTTTCGATCCCCTAAAACATTCTGAATCTGTCTGAACTGTGTGCTTGGATGATTTATTATGTAAAATAGATGACAAATGAATAGTTTTGATGATTAATTTTTTTTACAGCCTTGACATAAGATTGTAATTCCCTAGAACTGTTATTGAACCAGTTTAATAGCAAAGAAACCAACTGTTTGGTTTTGATATCAAAGTCACTCCTTGTTAATAAAGCCACTCTTTATCCTTAACAAATATAAAAATACCTGGTAAGGTAATGAGATACCTCAAAAATGTGAGGCCTATTGTAAGTCTTGTTTCATCAATGAAACTTTTGTACTGTATGTGGTAAATCTTCCAAAAATACCAGCTCTTATACCAATTCCTGTACCATATTTCTGAAACCTTTTCAGGTTAATACCAGGTATTTTAAAATTGAAGAATTTTGAATTAAGAAAAACCTTAAAGCACAATCTGACATTCCAAAATGCACAGTGATTTGAAGTTTCATACTTTTGCATCAATAACAGTTCCAAACCCATTTTTGTTTTTGTAGTCTACTTGTTTACTGCTGTTGCTACTGGAGTTCATGATTAATTTATGCCATTTTTTTTACATCATAGAGGGTAAAGTAAAATCAATGACATTCTAGGTGCACTTGGAGGCATACTGAAATGAAATTGTACTGTACTACATAAAGTATTGAAGAAAATTCTTTCATCACTTAGAAATCACAAAATTCACTTAGACATGGCAAATCCCACAATGTATCACATTTAGTGCACTATGTATTCCCACAGCTGTAACACCTGGAGCTCAACAGCATATGCCGGCTAGCTTACCTGATATGCAAAAAATTTCACTTACCTGATAAATAGTTATAGGTAATTACAGAAAGGTTGGAAAAATTCACATACTAATGTGGTTAGTTCACAAAGCTGAAATGATGTATTTGGCTGTTAGCATTTTAAAATCTCTCTGGTTATCATTCAAAAATATTGCCTTAGATTAAAAATCTTGAGCCAAAATTAGTACTACGTACATAACCATTTGTCTATGCCTTAACACACACTATCTTTAAACCCAGGAATATGGATAATTTATAGATGTAGGACTGTGCTGAGTTTAAAGATAAAACACTAGCCAATGGTTATTGTATGTTTAACTAAAGAATAACAGTTGGAATCAGATTGGAAAAGTTCATCTGTGGAAAAGAAGAGCTGCCCTGTAGTTTCTTGATAAAAACTTCAGCAAAAATAATACATCTACTTCAATGCAGACTCGAAGGACATTGTTTTATTCCTTGTGTGAAAATTAGAATTGTTTGTGCTGAATATTTTTAAATTGGATTTTGTGATTAAGATTTCAAGTTGTGAGGAAGTTCTAATTTAAGAAGGACAGGAAGAGTAAATTAATATCTATCAATAGCATTTGTGACTAATTTTGCCACACCAGGAAGTTTTCAGCAGTTTTTTAATGGAAGGCTTTTTAAACAGGATGAATGGACGAGGTAGTTTCTCTGGGAGCTTAGTCAACTTACTTAGGTATGAAAAAATTATTGTTTGTTTAATATCTTAATGTTTCCTTTGTACAGTATCAACATGTTACATCAAAGGCAGATGTACAATGTGCTCAAGAGGTAAGCTTTCTGTGTTTGTAATAACTTCTGTACACTTTACAAATGTAAGCTGTACATCAATTAGCATTTACTGGATCCTCTGCAATTTTTACTGGAAGCCTGCTTGAAATTCATGTACCAGGAGTTAGATTCTCACCAGATACTATAGTATCGTACATATCATAAGATTAAGACAGTGGGTTTCATTGTTAGTTAAATTTACTTATTCAGTTAAACAAAGGGAATGCAGCTCATAATGAAAACGAATGTTGACAAAATATGAAATCTTTATCCAGAGTTTTCAGTGAAATTTCTCTTTGATCCCTCGTTGGATAGATAAAGGTCTACTTTTTGGTGATTTTGATATGTACATAAATACACACACCACGCACACACATACACACATACATACATATATATGTGTGTGTGTGTGTCACCCAATAGGCTCCCACATGTAGGTATGTTTTTCTCACTTCTCAAAGCTTTATTTTACCACATGGTATACTTTTCTTGTTGGATATTTACCACAGGGTATATTTTCAATAAACATTTGTTTACCACAGGGAGTATTTCTTGGAAAAAGCATTTATGACAGGTATGAAAAATTAAGGTCCGTAAATGTTCACATATTTATTTACCACAACGTATATAGTTTACAAGTGAATTTTACGCAGGGTATCTATTTCAGGAAGGTTATGATTTTGTCATTTATTATGGTATATTTTTGGTGACCTTTATTTACCACAGGGTCAGGGTATTTTTCCTCTGGGCCAGACAGCCCTATCATCATATTTGTCAAGTACTACTCCGGGGGTTGAGGCTAATGTCCGACAGACAGAGTGCTTTACTTGAGTAATTCAGGATCTGGTTGTGGTAAACATGTCAGCCTCGGTGAGTGGCTGCTTTGATCTGTATACTGTGGTATGTTTAGTTTTTGGCTAATATCTCGAAAAAGTAGTGATGCATGGATTCCAAAGTATAGATTCGAGGAGACTATAGATAAAAGTGCTATCAGCCTGACAGAAATTAGTGTCCCCAGTCACCACCAGGTGTCACTGATATTTGCATTTAGCAGTAGATGGGATACTCACCAACACTGTATATACTTTAAAATCTCAAACTGGCTGATAATTGGCTATGAGCCTATGACTACTCTAGAATTTGTGTGGCTAGCTACATGATCAGTGTTAAGTCATGCCTTTGATAGAAACTAAATTAACAACATGGTGACTCAAAAAATTAGGGAATCTAATAAAATTTGAATGAATACAAAGAATGGCAATTATATTAGAGTACAATCAGTATACACAATTAGCCTTCTGGGGATTGGAATAACTCTGATTCATCTTCTGTTTATAGTATTAGATATTGAAAGACAGATAAGATGCATTTTAGAAAATACCTCTTTCAATAAGAATAATGTGGAAAATGAAAATTAAGCATGAATCGGAATGATTATTAATTTAAATCTGTGTGAAGTATTGATAAAGAACATTCTGGCTTGTAGGATGTTATGGTGAAAAAGATATGTGAATTAAAGCTTATTATGTGTGAATTACAAGAGCATGCCAATTGAATCACATGTTTACATCAAGTTTCTGATTTGTATGAGGTATCTGTATTGGAGAAGACAAAGAATTACGTTACAGGGAGGCTCATGCATGCATAGATTCCATAGATTCAGAAGATGAAAATTTTGTCATAGGATTGTGTTAGTATTCAGAGAAATTTCTTGGGAATTCTTTGGAATGACAACTATGTATTTTAAAGTGCTTCCATTTCAGTCAAGTGTGTAACATTCCCAGTTGTATTTTTGATCAAATAAATACCTTAATTTACACCATCTGCCCCTTCTGTGTAAATTACTTGCAATAACTGTAACATACCTATGGTATAACTATTTCATTCAATAATTCTAATGTTTTGTCAGATAGATAAAAGGATAGTTGATCATGATTTTTTTGTGAATTAAAGAAATCCTGCTTATTGTTTGTCAGATAAATTCTTGAAATTTTCCTGAAGCATGTCACAGCTTTTCTGCAGAAAGAATTATATATATATCTATAAATAAAAAACACAACATTGCATTGATTACTTAAATGCATAAACATGTGATGTATATGTTGAATAAATGTAAGGAACTGCTGTATCTATTCTCATCATGCCAGTTTGTACTGCTTCAAGTAATAAAAAAGTAAGACTGTTTCTCTGGTCCATTCAAGTTCATGAATAGAAAATAGTGAAATTGTCTGATCTTGATAAAGAATATTTTGTCTGCTGTTATGAGACTACATACTGTATTCAGGTCTATTTAGCTTTAAAGTTTACATGCTAACAGTGCAATAGGAGCAATTCTGAAATATCAATAATCAGATACAACTGTATGAAGAAACAGTGTTGAATATCTGTCAATTAGGCAAGACCTACTCCTGCAATAATGAAGCATACCATTTAAAGTAAGTGTTTATGCCAACAGGGGTGATAAGTGTGATAAGGGTGATAAAAAGCGATAAGATATATAGGGTATCAAAACTGACTCCTCTTAATCACATGCTGCCATGCTGTAGTTGTGGGTGTATTGTGTAACTCCTAAGAATATATGACTAGCATAAATACTATGCAATCATTATTTTATAAATTTTGATTATAGGGAAGCAAGTATGCCTGTAGACTTTAAACCATTACCAAAGGAACCAGAAGGGGAGGAGAAGAAAAAGAAGCAAACTGCAAAGAAAGGTACTGTCTGGGTTACTGTATAATTAGATGACTTTGCAATTTATGCAGAAGCACCCAACGAGGATAATTTTTTATGGCTTCATATAGCAAACCAACATATTTTTTTACATGTTTCATGCTTAGATAAACCATTTGGTAATGTAGCTTGGAAGGCCATCTCTGTTCCCCACTCACCAGCAAACTGAATTTTTTTTAATTCACCAGCCAGCTAAAAATGCAGGGGAACTCTGTCTGCCAGCTGAAATTTGCAAAAAAAGATGTTGTTTATGGGGTTTCGCGCTTAAATAAATCATTTAGTGGTGTTGACTTGGGGAATTATATCTGTTCCCCATTACCAGCTGGATGAACTGAGTGTTTAAGGTTTGCCAGCCAGCCAGACCCGTTTATGGGATAGTAACAATTCTAAACATTAACAGTAAACATGACGAGAAGCGGCATTATACAAAACTAATATTATCATAAAAACATTAGTTCCCTACTGATATGATATATGTACTCTGAGCTATATTCTTCGGTGTCTTTGTCAATCTGAGATAGAGTTGAAAGGTTTTAGGAATGGAGTTTTCATGGCTATTCCATTAGTTGATTTACCTCCTATTTCCTGTCTTTATACGTGTGCAACCTGCCATTCAAATACACTATAAATAAAGGATTATCACGAAACAAAATTGTAGAGAAAGAAATTATTGAGTATGTGTATTAAGTGCCCCCCCCCCCCGACGTGCACAGTCTACATTGTCAGTAGTAGAGTTTTTCTCAGCTTTGTCAACAGTAATTACACCTCCGTCAGTTCCGTGTTTGTAATCCATTTTGAAAAGTGTATGATGTATAAAACTTGTTCACCTCTTTGTGGACCCATTTGAAGATCACTACAATGCTACATGGTTGCAGTATATGGCAATGTAACTTAAAAACAGTTTAGATTGTAATTTAAAACTATTATCTTATAGTCATGCTTGGACAGCTACATAGTGAAAAGTATCTCGATATCCTCAAAAGTGTCGGTGTCCTCTGGTGGAAGCAATGGACTGAATTGTATATTCTGTAGTTGACCAAATATAGCTATATTTGAAAAAATCAACAGGAAAATTGTCTTTTTAGGAAAAAACTACAGAGCAGCTGATAAACCTGTGATATCAAGTCCTTCTAACTTTGAACATACTGTTCATGTAGGTTTTGACCCTATAACAGGCGAGTTCACTGTAAGTATATGAGATCTGTAAATATTATGTATGATTAAAAGACTTTTAGAATACTAGTTTGTTAGGTACTTGTAAAAGCAGCTACAGTACCTTATGTACATTCAGCAAGACAACAGCTAAATGTATGCAGTACTAGCATAACAGATGTCGCGAGGGTGCAAAATGGTAGAAGTTCAGTGATATATGAATGAAGAAGTAGTTTCCAAGTCTTACTTCCCAGTGGGATCACTCACTATACCGGACAATACAGGGTGGCTCCATCTGAAAGGGTTGGCTAGCATGATTCTAGTCAGGAAGGGTGGTTTTTTCACCATTTTAGTCCAAGGATTGGGTTATTCACATTTTCAGTCATCTAGTCCAAACAAGGAAGAGGTATATTCAAGTTTTTTTACCTCATTTGATTAGCAAAATCGATATTTTTGACTTGCAAATCCAGGTATATAAGGGGTTGGTTTTTTGCCTTTCAGTGCAGGCAAGGGATGGTTTTCTGTCTTTCAACCCAGGAAAGGGGTAGGTTTGGAGGTGGGGGCTGAGCCTCCCTGTATGCAATATTTCAAAGTCGTCCCCCATACACTTTGCTAAACTTAACTACTGTCCAATTATTTGATTGACCACAGTGTTTAGATATGTTACAAATTGTCATAGTTTTTAACCTTTGACCTTAGCCAAATTTTATTAAATTATTTGAAACTCTGTATTTAGTTATTTTGGGGTTCTTATTTCATTTTTGATAAAGTATTCACAAAAAAAAAGTAGCTAAGAAACTTGTTTCATCTGTCATTTGCAAACTTCATTTGATTGAAATCCAAAAGAAATTAAATATAAAACTGTATAAAGCACTGCTATGTCCATGCCTTTATTTAAAAGCAAGCAGCGATTTCTTTGTAAAAAATAAAATGTCAATTTTAGTTTTTAGTATTTTAGAAAATATCTCGGCTTCTATGCAGTTTTGTTGCATTCAGTTTTGTTTTGTATTTGTATACCTTGCTGTATGCTTGTTAAAAGTTATAGTCTTTGAATTTATCACCCGAGAAATTGTCAAATTTTGTGATTCTACATGCTGTATGTGTTACTGCTTATTGTTACACTGTTAAAGTACTTCATTTTATTTTCCTTCTTGCTATTAAAAGTTAGACAAGGTAAGCTAAGAATGACAACAATTCTAAAACCATTCTGTTGTGGAAACACTTTGGCAGCCTTGCGAAGGTTGTTGTATATCTAAATGAACTGTCAAATTCTCATGTTACGTTTTATCAAAAAAGCATGCGGGTAATGCAGTTTGTAGTTGTAGCGATATGCAAGCAGCAAAAAAGATAAAAATGTGTTTTTGTATCTTTATTATTCAAATATATAGACAGAGAGTGATTACTTGTGTTTGTTTTCAAAGTATTTACAATTTTGTGCATTATGCTTTTACTGTAATTGTTAAAAAATTAATGTGTTCCCTGACAACAAAATATATCTTACTGTCCTGTAACATGATCATAACAATTATCAAAATGCAAAGGCATTTTATCTTAAATGAATGTTTTTAAATTGAACGATATAATCTTAACTGATTGTGACAGTTAAAATTTGAATTTATTTGAAAGCTATAAAACTTGATCAACCAATCATATTACTTTTATTAGTGTGATCCATCCAGGCTTTTACTGAAAACTATATATTTTATGTCATCTAGCTCTGGGACCACTGTTTTCTGTTGGTAGTAATTTCAGTTTTCTAGTAATTTGTTTGTCCAATATTGTTTGCAAGCTTTTTGCAAAATGCGTTGATTAAATGGAGATAAATTCCTGTTTTTCTTTCTCAATGTAATCCCTTTAACAGTCAAAATTGTTCTTGTGAAACAGTTTGGTAGAGGCTATAAAGTATGTAGTTTGTTGCTAGATATGAATTTAATGTATTACGCTTAAAACAACAATTTGTCTGACACTCATTTTCTTTTTCAGGGCATGCCTTCCTCATGGGCCAACTTGCTACAAAACTCCAACATTTCAAAATCAGAACAAAAGAAGAATCCACAAGCTGTATTGGATGTATTGAACTATTATGACAAGTCTTCCAAAGGACAACAAGAAACTAAATATATGACCAATATTTCAAAACCCTTGAGTAAGTAATTAAAGTGAAATCATGTGATATCCACAGAGCAACACATTCCTGTTCATAGGTCTAGTATCTTTCATATTAGTGCACAAATCATGTATTATTAGTATTTTAAAACATTTTGTTTTTACATGCAAACAGTCATGTAGAAAGGAACACTGGCTTTAAGTATGTGTTAATCTACTTTGTGTAAAATACTGGTTGTGCTAAAAAGAAAAACATTTTCAACACAATTAACTTTCAGTGTTTTTAACTGTGTTAATACAGAATTTGAAAATACTTGTTGCAAGTTGTGCTTAGCCAATCTTAAAGTGTTTTCCTAAATCACTAAAATATGCCGTGCAAGATACTTGAATGTTTGACAGTCAATGGTGACAGTACTGTTATTGCATTTTGACAGTATTTTTACTTCAATTTAAAAAAAGATGTTTGCTATTTGTGGTCTGTAATTGAACTCTTTTCTTGCCTAGTATAACTTTGTGTTAAAATTTTGGCTTCATCAATTACAACATTGGATTTAATATTTGCACAAGCAAGATGTAGATTGGTTTGATTCTTAACTTGTCATTGTCAGATGACATACATGCTGAGTTCTAGGCATTATGGGAAGACACAAACATGTGGGACAAGCTTTCTTATGAATTATCATTAACTGTCATTCTATGTATATCATTTTTGTTTCAGATTTACAAACAAAATTGGCAGACAGGTTTAACACAGGAGCTGTAATAACACCAGTAAGTGTGATTATGTGCCTAGTATTCTCTCTCTGATAGAACTAATCTCTAATAATTGTAACTAGTGGTAAAATGAATTATTGATACGCATCCATAAGTCAAATTTTTGTGAAATTGCCGAGTTGTGGACTTGGTTCTGCTAGTGGTGCAAGTTAACTGAAGGTTCGCTATATTCCTGACATGCCTAATTGATTTATCATATACCTGGTATACACTATAGTAGCACCTTCTGGCTTCATGACATATTGGATACAAAATCTGTATTCAAAGAACAAAAGCAGTCAACATGGTCTTTGCCATGAATATTGTTCTATACACCATGAGTATTTAACTCACAGAGCTTTCTTTGACTTGTGTCATGTTAAATTTACTAATAATGTCGGCATTCTGCATGCGATTTCCCAGCATGTAATTTGAGTGTAACATGCTATTATCTTTTTTCTGTTTGTTCAGAAATATCATAAGCAAGGTCACTCAAACACACCCTCACTTGAAGATGAAGACGAAGATGCACCTCCCCCACCTGTAGCTGCAAGACCAGAGAAAACTAAATCTATTGTAAGTTTTTGTTTTGTTTGCTGTAAATTTCAAAATTTTAATACTGTATAAAAAAACCTATCATATTACTTTCCTAATATATATACTGAGGTCTTTTTTTATTTTATTTTTTTTATTTTTGAAATTGCAACAAAAAAGCAAGTTATTAAAATACGGCAAGGTATTGAAAGAGTTGGTACTCTCTTGAGTTTAACTCTGAAACTAAAAACTGGCAAAATCTCTTTATTCTAAGGTCCTTTTGGTAGATTTCTCAAAATTGGACCAGAAATGACAAACTAACTGAAACAGAGAGCTTACTCAGAAGTGTACTTAGAGCTGTTTTGAAACATTACATAAGGTTTCTTAATTTGGATTAAAATTTTAGTCAAACTATTGTAAGTACTAAAAGTTCAGATTGCCCATCAAAAATTCTTGGACTTGGCTTTGCATTCAGACTTCTACCACTGATCTCACTGATTGCACTTGAGTCATGACAGATATTGATATACATTTCTCTGTGGCAGTCTTTAACTAATATATGTACATTGTATGCAGTTTGTTAGATTAGTTTCAACTTCGACCAAGGTAAGGTTTTGTGGCAGATGCCTACAACTGTGAATCTTCATCCGCATTCTTTTATCAGCCTTTGCGCTATTTTTGTAGTATACAAAACCCATTGAGCCTGAAGACAAACTTGGTGGAAACAGGCAAGAAAAACAGAAAAAGAAAAAGATGACGGATGAAGAAATTCTGGAAAAATTGCGAACAATTGTATCAGTTGGAGACCCAAACAGAAAATATACAAAAATGGAGAAAATTGGTCAAGGGTTAGTGTTATGTTTATACATTTAAATTGAGTAGTCAACTGCGTGCACCAGTGAGCAATAGTGGCCACACACCTAGCTGAATTGAGGACTCAATTTGATGACCACTAGCACCACCTATTGCTTGCAAATAGCTTCTTGCAAAATTAGACAACGAAACTGAAGTTATCGATAGAGTTGTTATTTTGTTTATAATGTGTTTGAAACATTGTCATAGCTGACTCCTCTCATGTCAGCTTGAATACAGGCAATCTGCGGTGTTACATGTGGTTGTTTATATTTCAGTGCTTCGGGAATTGTTTACAGTACCATAGCAGTTGCTACTGGGCGAGAGGTTGCCATAAAACAGATGAACTTATCTAAGCAGCCTAAAAAAGAATTAATTATCAATGAAATTCTGGTCATGAGGGAGAATAAGAATCCAAATATTGTCAATTATCTTGATAGTTACTTGGTTGGAGAGGAATTATGGGTAACATTTGTTGTTGTTTTTTCGTATGTGTACTCACTCGTGTCCCATTTTTAGCTTTTCTGGGTTTAAGAATCTTCAAAATTATTGCAGAAAATTGTAATTCCATAAGCACAAAGCAATTTACCTAAAGATGTTGTTTAGACAATAAAATAAAGCATAGAAAACATAAGTATAAATGTGATTTAATATTTCATGATGTGTCTTTTTGTAGGTGGTCATGGAGTACTTAGCTGGTGGTTCACTGACTGATGTGGTCACGGAAACATGTATGGATGAGGGCCAGATTGCTGCTGTCTGTAGAGAGGTATGCATTTTACATTAAATGAAATTGTTTGCTTGTAACTATGCAACAATATGGATATGTGTGTGTGAGAGTATAACTAATGTTGTTTCCATTAGCTGATGCGATATAGTAATATTTTATGTAATTTCATTTCAGTGTTTGCAAGCCTTGGAATTCTTACATGAAAACAATGTAATCCACCGAGATATAAAAAGCGATAATATACTTCTAGGAATGGATGGTAGTATCAAATTAAGTAAGTTCATTCCATGATGTAGTTTTTATTGTACATAATTCTACGAATTAATTTAATTATGCTTGTTGTGTACTGCAGTTGAATGATTATCGTTTCAAGCAAAATATATTTATTTGTTATTTGATAATATTTATCGTGCCATTATTAGATATTTTTATTTCTCTGGGATTGTGTTCAAACAAATGCAGTATAAATGTCTATACTGTGAAAGTCCCTTCTTGGACTCTGTCTCATTACAGTGCTGTAACTAACACACTGCACAAACTTGAAACGATTTGAAAAACCTTTAAGAATATTAAGGATTTGTAGATCCTTTTTAAAACATTAGGAAGCATGCAATGTGTTCTGGCAGTTTTCAATTTTCAATGGAAGTCCTTCAATGATGGGTGGTACACTTGCACTTCCAGTTGAATTGAAATTAATATAGATTAGTAATATTGGTTGGTACTTTCATCAAAATAGGTGTTCACTCTGGACAGGTATTCTGTTAAGAGATGAATTCTTCATCCATAGCTAGTAGTTTAATTTTGTTCACCTGTATTCCTTCTACATATTTTGAATACAGATGCACTAGGTCCTAATTTGTTCTCTGATTTAAAGTTTTTGTCACCATTACATAATATGTCTATTATTCGTTGGTGACAACTGTATTTGTTGTTTGCAGCCGATTTTGGTTTTTGTGCTCAATTGTCAGCAGAACAAAGTAAGAGATCCACTATGGTTGGTACCCCATACTGGATGGCCCCAGAGGTTGTTACAAGGTAAGGATTGGTATTTTGTTTATAGAAATTGAAAGACTATGCTTCACTTTAAGCAATGTTATTATATCTCCAGAAGTTTGATAAAATACGCTAAATCATGCTAGTGCTGTTAGAGATTTCAAAAACATACCAGTAAGTGGTATCACACTTCCATCATATTTATGTAAAGTTTATTTTTTTACTGTAGCCAATGGTAAGCACTTTATCTTGCTTAATAAGAAATAAAACTGTCATTGAGTAGGAAGAATAACATTGGAAAGTGCCTTATAAGTGGATACCTCACTTAGTGATGACCTATACTGTTGTTCGGTTACTTCTGCAAAATGAGATTTGGTTTAAAAATTAGTTTTGTTTCCTAGTTTTATTCTCGGTGTAACTCTGATACAGTATGGTAGTGAAAGTGTTTGGATAATTACACACCCAAAGCTATGAACTACTTACATTTGTAAGAATGTAGTTCATTTTCTTTGCTTGCTGTATTGCAAGGTTATGCTGAATTCTCCATAGTGTATATATGTCTTTGTAGAAAGCAATATGGACCTAAAGTTGATATATGGTCGCTGGGTATTATGGCCATAGAAATGATAGAAGGTGAACCACCCTATTTAAATGAAAATCCTTTACGGGTAAGTTCAATGTTTATACAGAAATATACGACTGGATAGAAACAGTTGCTTACATATCGTACTAGACTTCGTGATTGTCTCAGAAACTGTTTTCATAGTTTGAGATGGAGGTAATAATTTGTAAAGTATATTTCAAAATCTGTTGCATGCGATTGATCTTGAAATAGATTTTCAGTACGACTTTCTCGCCTCTGTGAATCTGTTTGCATGATCAAACACTGGGGTTTGCTTCATGGGATCATATGCTGCTCTTTCTGATTTGCTGCCTGCTTCGAGTTAATCAATTATTCAATAACAGAAAAAATACGATCTTCAAGCTCAGGATAATTTACCTTAATTTCAGTCATTATGAATACACTTCCAATACGATACATTAACAGTGATGTTTTCTAATGTCCTTTCAAAGAGTTGAATTGTTTTTTTTTTTTACATAAACTTATGCTTTATTCATTTACTTTCAGGCGTTATACCTTATAGCAACCAATGGCAAACCCGATATTAAAGAGAAACATAAATTGTCACCTGTTTTCCAAGATTTCTTAGATAAATGTTTAGAAGTGGACGTAGATAAAAGAAATTCTGCTTCTGAACTGCTTAGGGTATGTTGCATTGGATGTTTAGTTATAGGATCCAACAGTAATGCTATGCTCTCTACAAAAATTACATTCCTGTACAGGGGCAAACAATATATAAGTTTTCACTTTTCATATCTTAAAAAATTATCATTAGCCCTGGATTATGTATACAATATTTAGTGGAGCTCAATCAACTTATTCTTACTCAAACTTGTATGTAAAAACACAGTTCAACGGCATGCAATACTTTTAAAAATCTGATTCGTGATTTACGAAATCAAATCTGATGCTCTGTAGTGTTTGTTTGTCATTAAAAATAATCTGCAAATAGCAACCATATAAAACTTTCAGAGGATATAGCGCTCAACTTTGAATTAACTTCTTGTATTTCAGCATCCATTTCTCCGATTAGCAAAACCATTAGCCAGTTTGCATCCATTGATTTTGGCTGCAAAAGCCGAGTCTAAACACTGAAGAAAAGAAATATAACGCAGTGGACTAATAGATTACAAGATGTCAGTGACAATTTACTCAGTGGCTTTAATATGATAGGTGTAATTTTTGCTGCTAATCTCGATTTATTTGAGATTTGTTGTCCTGCTGCTTAAAGTTGTAAGATTGTGTTTAAGCTTTTTCAACTATAGTACACACAACTTTTCCAAGGCTTTCAAGATCTCGTCTAGTCATAGTTTCTAAATGGATTTCTAACATACACCATTTAAACAATAGACTTGTAACATCAGATATCCTTTTATTAAATATTGGTAATTTTCATCAAAGGATAATTTTCAAAGATCCATAGTAGAGGAACACTGTCAAAGATTACCATTACAGTAGGTCTCCTAGCTCAGAAATGGGAGAATTGAATGGAATACTGTACATTAAGTATAGTTTTATAATACTAGCCTGTGCTACAAATGGTTCGGTACTCCTGCTCTGGAAATGCATCTGAACAAGATGTTGGCCACAACTAATAATTCTGGAGATTTACCATTCTTTGATGTTTTTTTAATTAAGTTAATTATAATTATAATTAATTTTAATTATGTGTAATTGCTTCCATGCATTGTCTATAATAATTATTAGCTCAATTTTTTGTACTTTTTTTAACTTCTGATGCTGTACATAATTGTAAACATTTGCTTAATTGTGATAAAATATGTTTAATGAGCTAGAGATTTCAGTGTATTTGGCACTTTTATTAGTTCAGTCAAAGCTAGATTATTTCTATGTCAACAGTGTACTAATTTCATACCCTTGCTGTGGTAATGCATTTAAACTGTGATCTATCAGCTGTGTGGCATTTTAATCAAAAAAGTATTGAACTATTAAAATGAGGCTCAAATAGGTATTTTTCTAGGGCTAAGCTGTGTTTAGATTTACCTGCTAAATGAAACTGAATGAATCATTGTAAAATATCACTAAGGATAAAAAACATTGACTCTGTAGCACACATTCAGAGATTGCTGGGCACTGCCATCAGAAATTCCTAAATATAAAATGAAATATACAGCTGGTATGTGCCAGATTTGTGTCAAGAGTATTACATAGAGCTTCTGTATGTCTGTTTAGTATTTTATTAGTACGTCTTGACACTAACAGGAACCTCAAGAGATTTTCTATAAAATTCGGAAACTTCTATGTACAAACAGCCATCATGTGACTGTTTCAATTATTATATATGCAGTAACAATAAATGAAGATTACAATTGAGAGATAACTTGGGTTTTATTTTCTTGCTTCGTTATATGTAACAAATTTATGCACATTTATATACAAAGGCAGTAAAAAGAGTGAATAAAACCGAAGTAAATAGCTTCAAAATTAGCTGATATCACTTGTGTAAATAAATTTTAAAATCTAAGCACATTGCAGATGACATGCACTCGATAAGTGTATTGACTATGAAATACATTATGCAATGAAGTACAAAAATAGAACAATGATGTGCAATTGCAGTACTTTATTAAGCAGTAAATTTTTTTTTTAAATACATCTGTCAATAGATGTATATACAGGATAGAGCTAATCGACCAGTTAGGTTGATTATATAGCAATAGCATTGCTGCTGTAGAAAAAAAATAGAATAGTAGCCCACATTATTTCGGACGCTTTTAGTTTAATTGTGATAAATTGCGACGATGACTTAAAATAAAAATTAACTATTCTATGATGCTTTCTTTTCTCCTGGTTTATAATTAAGTAGCCATCGCAAAGAAAATATTCCATAAAAGAATATGGATGTGCACCATTTAGTTGTTGTTACCCAGTTGAGTCCTTTGTTCCTGTAAGACAATACAACTTTAAGATATTTTTGTACGATATACTGCTTCTTATTGCATTTTAAGATGGATGTGACTTCATATGACATCATGAAAAATACAAATGCTAATAAACTTAAAGAAATTAGTGCAATTGTACAGTGAAATGAATCTGTCCTGGTGCAATTTTGTAAACTTTTAATTCTTGTCAAAAAATCATTTAATACATCATTCCCTTAAAACATAAATTTCCTGAATCCACACCTGTGTTTGGAGAGTTGTAAGTCTATATAAATTAGGAAGATTTTAAGTAAATAAATTTTAATGAAAATGTAATGGATGTATTTACTAATAATATTAAGGTATAAACATTAGTATCTTGTGAGATGCAACAAACAGCGATAAATTAAATCCTATGTAATCAAAATGTCATGTCTCATCATGCACGATACAGGAGACCTATAAAATAATCCGCTTTACAACTCACCTAGCTAAATATACAGAATAAACTGCTTCCCCAGCATGAGCACTCCATGCAAACATACACCTACAGAAAATACAGATGAGAATATTCTAAAAGACCATCTCTATGGTTTACCAGAAGTTTTACTTAACATTTTATGTTTATTATTACAAATTTGTGATCAATTTAAAATTTCAACATAGTCATACGGAACTTCAGAGAATCTGGGTCTGCATATATGATTGACTTCAGCATAAGAATGTATGATAAAGGCTTAAATCTTTCTAAATGGAGGATCTGGATTTGCAGAAATAATAGTCCTACTATATTGCTCAGTATCTAGGTTGACATACTTATATTTATATTGACATATATCTAACACTTTCCTAGTCAAAATTTATTGTCTTTCATAAATTAATTAAACCTCACCCAAACAATGAAAATTGTTATACAGTAATACTGAGAAACCACAAATTTATATGTGTAAACAAGTCAGATTATGGTAAAAAATCAGTGAAAATCAATGTTTCTGTTAATCATGATTCATATATTTTTTTAATTAAAATTCAAAAATGTGAGAAACAAGAAAGATTTATATGTTTTCACTTGATAAAAACAAACCATAAGAACAACGGACATTTGCTATACGGAAATTTTCATTGAACAGGTGAGTCTTTGCTAATTTCGAAAGAGCCTGACTTTGATTAGGAAAGTGTTAGGTCCAAATGATACATATATAAATTATTTTTATTAGTGCTACAAATTGAAATAAATCCAGGGGAAAATAGAACAAGCACTTAATGTTTGGTTTTTGTGATTTTCTGCTAGTAATATTTGTAACAGACCGCATGGTTTAATGTGCCAATAATCAGTCATAATAATTGGCCCAATATCTGATGTATTGGTCCTATAGCGCTTTTCTATTCAAAAACTATTTAATATTTAATAAAAACTCACCCATATGACATTATTGATACAGCAATACTACAACGGTCTTAGTTCGTTATTATCAAGTTAAGGAAGTACAAATCTACACGTGTAGATAAATCAGATGGTTAAAATTCAGTTAAAATCAATGTTGACGCCCGAGAGAGTTAAAATTCATTAAAATTTAACAAATGTTGTGCCACAAGAAATATTTATATATTTTTCACTTGATAATAACAAAGTAAGCTAGACCATCGAAGCATTGTTGTACAAGAATTTTCATCATTTTATTAATTTTGAAAGACGATAGTTTTTGAATAGGAAAGTGTTAGTACCCTAATCAGGCCTACCT
This sequence comes from Phoronis ovalis, assembly GCA_028565635.1. Classification (NCBI taxonomy): domain Eukaryota; kingdom Metazoa; phylum Phoronida; family Phoronidae; genus Phoronis; species Phoronis ovalis. The sequence goes on along the minus strand of JAOXYB010035394.1, from coordinate 2,001 downwards.
AACCAGCGTAGATTCGAACTGTTAGTCAATCTGCACTCGCGCACCTGTTTCTTACCATTCGAACCCTTTCTCCGGGTTTCGCACCGAAATTCCTGCTACTCGAACCGTCATTTCCGTAGACTCGTACAAGTTGCCAGGAACTCATACAGGTTTCTCGATACTCGAATACTTGTCGAACAGAAGGTCCGAGTATCCGGAAACCTGTACGAGTTCCTGGCAATTAACTTGTTCGAGTCTACGGAAACGACGGTTCGAGTAGCAGGTATTTCAGTGCGAAACCCGGAAAAAGGGTTCGAATGGTAGGAAACAGGTGTGCGAGTGTGGATTGACGGTGCGAGTGTGGATTGACGGTTCGAATCTACGCTGGTTAGGTAGGCCTGCTAATGCTGCATCAACTTACATATAATAACAATATACTGGGTGTTCTTCAACAAGATATTTCGCTAACCATCCAACAGGTCCCAAGTACCCATATGGAATTAAATCAGGGCAGAAAGCACATGCCTGGAAAAAATTATATGTTTTTAAATATAAGAAAAAACTTGGAAAAGATCACAAGTTGGGTTTTTGCGAAACAAACAACAGCACCGGGAGAACATTTAGCCTAAAGTAAAAGTACATAAATTGTTCAAAGACAAAGTCCAAACTCCAAAGCAAAACTCCATAAGATTAAGAATTTCAATACTAATCACAAGGCACACTTTTACGTTGTTATGCAGAAAGGATTCACAAGTATCTGAAATATCGCTTATGCAACTTACTGCCGTTAGTGCCATCCCAAAAGGCACTACAACGATTGCCCAAGGAACGGGAAGTCGAAAATATTCTTCCTTTCTGTGAGCAGCCATGCCGAAACTACCCGGATGAAAAGCAGACGACGGTGTTTGAACAGCTTTGAAAAATTTAGAAAACACCGACATTTCTGCTACACGAAAATGTGCTTCAATGTTTTCTTTTAAAATTGTATGCAAATGTCATTATGGAAAGTTTAATACCTTTAAGGCAAAGGTGTAAGCTCAGTAAAAGAATTAATCTTTGACCTAGTTTTAAAATTAAAATTAATATTACGCATGCGCAGTATTGAGATCACAACACCAAAAGATGGCGTCCCTGGTCTTGAGAGGATGTCGACTTCTCCAAAAAACTGGCTGTATTCAGAACTTAAAGGTACATTAATTTCCATATGAAGTATTTATGAATGGCCACTCTTACTTAGATATTACTTAGCATGTTGTTAGTTAGTCACCTTAACACAACATACGTAATAGTCGGATAAATCTACCCCTCCCACTTTCAAATGTTGGACTTGCATTTTGTTTGAATTTATTTGACTATCTACAATTTGTAGTATTACGTCATTTGTTTATAAATAATAAGGATCACGGCGCCTGTGTTTTTTCCACTGTAATATTTGACTCACTCAACACGAAGGTATGAAGGTTGGCGCGTTTAGCAGATTAAGGTTCACAGCCACAGGACTTAACAATTATAGTGCTCACACTGAATGGAATAATGCAGCTATAAAAAGCCTATATTAATTATTATATATAATTAGGGACTGGTCAGAAATTACCACAGGGGGGGTGGTGGTGCAAACAGGGAGGGGGGGTGGTGCAAACAGGGGGGGGGTCACGAATTTTTGTGCAAGGTAAAAGGGGGGGATCATGAATTTTTGTGCACCACGAAAGGGGGGGGTTGTAATTTTTTGCGCAGTGGGGGGTTGGTGCAAACAGGGGGGGTCACACATTTTTTGTGCAAGGCAAAAGGGGGGAGGTTATGAATTTTTGTGCACCACAAAAGGGGGGGGTTGTAATTTTTTGCACAGTGATTCTTGAAAAATACCTTTCTTAATTTTCACAAACTAGTAGGAAAAGAAAGGATCCCTAAACAAGAAAATAAAAAAAATGAAAAGCAGCAAGTCAATTTAATACCAAGTTACCCAGCAACTTAGAGAAATCAAATAATATGAATGACAGTTCAGATGAAAATGATAGTGACAGT
>JAOXYB010035383.1:0-13902 GCA_028565635.1 Phoronis ovalis | reverse complement strand
TGCCTGCCTGCCTGCCTGCCTGCCTGCCTGCCTGCCTGCCTGCCTGCCTGCCTGCCTGCCTGCCTGCCTGCCTGCCTATTTTTGCATATATATATACGAAGAGAGAATCTCCTGCGTTCGGAGGATGATTTAGTACATACTTGCGCAAACACGTTAATCTCAATATAGTGTCTTTGAAACATGTGTAGAAAAACAACAAATGTCACATCGTAATATTTTAGATTTGGTCTTTTATCTCTGTGCACCTAGAGTTTTTTGTTTTTTTACCACCTTTTATGTAGGCATCTTTGCACTCAGGTTGCTGTTTTTGTGACTTTGAAGTTGTGGTTACTAAATTACAAAAAGTGAAAATTAAATTAATTAACAATTTTCAAGCCAAAAAAAAAACATTGACTACGTGCCATGCCACATGTATGTGTACTCCATGAGTTATCTGCCTGAATAGCTAGAAAATATAACGGAAAAGCAGAATCGTGTGTAACTGTTCCGTCAAAGTACATGCGGAGGAGTTATAACCATTAAATGCTAAATGCACTTTGTAAACATTTACATTTTAAATAAGATCGTGATTTAATTAAATAACAAAAGAGCAAAAACCTGATGCCACTGGATAATAGATGACGACAAAAGTAATATGAAAACAACAAGATAACTTTGCGATGAGTTGATGCATCGGTGTTAAAAGACTGTAACACAGCGGTTCGGTATTATAGGCGTGATTTCCATGGCAACATATCGCATACAAGAATTAAACATACGTGACTTAGACTATGAGTATATTGATTCTATGCCACCTACAGTTTCAATGTGGTCAATTTTATTAATACGTTCTTTGTTCTGTTTATTACGAAATGAGCTTCTTAAATAAATCCAACAATTTCTTTCTAATCAAAATAGTTTTTATTTGTTCAGTTAGATTAATTGCATACCTTTTGTCCACTACTTTAAGGATAACAGGGAATGCCGTATGCTTTGATCATAATTTTCGTCAACATAAATTTCAGAATTGCAATTTCATGTCTAGTTTTAAAAATGTTAGAAAAAACTGCAAAATACATAGTTTGGAAATGCTTAATAAATCTTTACTCAACAAAGGAGATGTTAGAAAAATTAACGGACTAATAAACTACTGTTTCAGTTTATTTTGCATATGCAAATATTCTTCAGAATCTAAGTTTTTCTTGGTTAAAAGTGTAGTATAAGGTAACCTCTCTTAAACACTTACATTATCAGCTTTAAACTGCAGAATATTTATCTTTTTTATGATTTACAAAAACACTTTTTACGTTTTTATCTTTTTGATAATTTATCTTTTTTGGTTTTTATATTATTTTGTATGTCATACCTTGTATTATTTATATAATCGCATATACACAAAAGTTGAAATACGTCTTTGCTATGTTTGGCATATCTATACAGTGAAAAACAGATGGCCTGACTTATTTTATATTTCTGACAATGATATCTAGAAAAAAAAATATGAAAAGGAATGTCACATACAGTTTCAGTTCTAGGCACTCAGTTTTGGTGATTTACGAATAAGACCATGTGCTTTCATGATCATGTAACTATTTCTCTTTAAAAGGTTTCTTCTTTTTCGTGGGATAATTCGCTAAATATATATCATTTTTAACTTATCCAGAGGCTTAACTTTTTAAGATAATAAAAATATATTCTATTTCTAAAAATGGAGTTTGGTAACCTATCGTGAGTTTTATAACAAATAAATTATGTATTCTTTTCCTTCCAAGATGAAATCTTTGAGGCGGGTCTGATCCATTTAGGGCTTTTTTTACTATGTTTTAGAGAATTTTATATAACCTAGGTTTATGTTACTGAGTCAGTATCTCGTTTCTTGTGAGATACCTCCCAGCATGGGGTCTCTTTGCATATACGTTTGTCTTACTGTTTAAAGCACATCGCAAACTGTCTGATATGCAAATTTCCCCTTAACGCCAGAATTTTGGTTTGTTTTTAACGTCGTTACTAGTCTAGCCTGGGATTGACATTCAATTCAAGACCACTATCGTCACCAATTGCACTTTTCTGCTCTTTTTGCAGACAACATGCCGTCGATTACTATATACCAACCCTGCAGCCGATTCGAAATAAATGTTACGTGTTGGTTGCGTTAGGGCCCTCCTAATGCATCGGCAACCTTATAAGAAACTTATGTAATATTTTCTAAAAGATAGCCCAAATAAAAAGTGACTAATGTGTCTCAGATTTTAAGAAGTTTGCTCTGATCAAATGAGATGCATAACTGAAGATTCTGAAATACGTATAATTTCATTAATTTGGGAAAATAATGTTTACGCTTTCTGATATATCTAACTATTGACATCAGCTGAGTTTAATTTTGATTCCGATTTTTTTAAAATATTTAGCATCATTATCGAAGGTTTACAGATCATATTATTTTCCTAATTAACTGGTAGCCGCTGGTCAATTTTTTATAGCATACTCAAAGAACAAATAACATTTCATTAAAGTTCAATGACGTAGAGAAATCAGAACGCGTCAAACCTTGAAAATCAATGCTGTGAGCTTTGCGATTTTTGAGTAACTAAATCACACGGTACGAAATCGAGAATTTTTTAGTACATCCACTCTTTGTGATCAGTTTAAGCAGGTGTTTCTTCACGATGTCATTTTAATTGACAAAACCAGTAATTGGATTATATAATCAAAAGCAGTTATTTTGTGTGAAAAAATGTAATACGGACTTTTCATGAATTATACAACCCATTATACGCAAGGCATTTTCAAGGATTTCTGAAGGGTCGGAAAGAATTTAAAAACACAGGTAACAAAGGTCATGCTCCATCATGGTGTATGAGATGCATCATTGGAAAGAGTATATCATAAGCTTTTAGAAAATATTATTTTTTAATGGATTGCTTTTGCTTCTTAAAGTTTTAATGAAAAATGTATATAAATGGTCATTTTAAGTGTTTTTCTCATATAAAAGTTTTTATTATCAAGTTGCTAAACCTCTTTTTAATTTAATGTAATTATGCTTTCTTTTTAAGAAAATATTTTTTTTAGTTTTATTGCTTCACCATCTACATGCGAAAATGACATCATCAAACTCGGGATGAGATCGGAAACAAATCAAGTCGGTATTAGAGAATTGTACTCTATAAAATTTAAACTGCTGTACTTTAGACGTACTTGCATAACACGAAAGCAAATTATATACTTTTCGCATGTGCTTTACGCCTATTTTCAATCATAGATGTCAAATATTTGGACAATACAAATAACCTTTACTTTGGTTTTACCCTGATATGCAAAGTTATTGTGCATGAATTTTAACAAAATCTTTAGTTATTGTAACAGATACTATAAAACTACATACGCTGCTGCGTGAAGCTATTTACGAAAGTATACGCCTTATGTACACATTCATCTGGGTTGAATTTAGAAGTTGATATCTCTTATAATATACCAGTAAGCAATGCGCATGATTGGTTTTGGACAGGCGTGAGAATAATGGGTTAAAGCCGTAACAACAATTAAGAAATGCGTATCTTTCACCGGTTATTAATGCCAGTTATGTTATTGATTGTAAGATCGAGTTTCAATTAATTCAAAGTAAATATCTAAAATATTAATTGTTTTTGAAAGAGACCTTATTGACTCTTATTTACTACAATTTTGAGCAAAACAAAAAATATATATTTTTCTAGGCACATTTGAATTACCACAAAAAAATTCTGCAAAACTGAACTGGAATGTGGCAAAAACTCTAGTAACTTTTATATAATAGCTAAACTAGAGCGTCATCCGCTAATAGATATAATTGAGAGTAATTAGTCTGCGGCATTGGGCACTAGAATACAGAGGATAAAAAATCAGTTTTATGTATCAAAGATGCATTTATGATCTGCAAAAAGCAAGCAAATTTCTTAAATGGAGCTATTAGCATGCAAAATGTATTAAAATGTATTAATGATACATATAAAATGTATTAATGATATATATGATAATGCTTTATTTCAAACTATAAAAAGTTCATACAAAGATAAATAATACTAAAGAAATAAAAAATATGCTAAATTATGATCTAGTCAGCAAATACTATAATGATGACCTACAAATTATTCAAAAATAAAGTATTAGTAAAAGAGTATACAACGGTTTCTATGCCTAAACATTTACTGAAAACTTGAAAACTCCAATAAAACAAGGATATTGCAGAGAGAAATAGAGGTGCATGCCCTAACACTTATATGAACTATTACAGGAAAACGTATACTATTTAAATTATGACCAGCGAAGAAACGCTTCAAATATTTTCTAAAAAGTGGTTTTCTTTATATGGTATATGGTATGTATTAACCAAATAAAGGTGTAGTTTTTTATTTATATGTTTTAAAATTACGTTTGCTTAAACATTAAAAGTTTTTACAACAGATGCGCATGCTTTCGATCTCCTTAGAAGGTGTATTTTAATTTGTTCTTCACTGACTCTGATAAAAAATAATAATGCTAAATGCATTGTTGCCCCACGGTATACATATAAAACCGTTCAACACTGCATAAAATAACGAAGAAGGTTTACATAATAAACGGGACACAAGCCACAAGTGTTCATTCGCATACATCATTTTCATACACATAAAATACTATATTAATTTTTAAAAAGAAATTTCACTGGCAAATTAAAGTTTGCATACTTCACTGGCATGTCACGGTGGGCGTGTTCACAGCAGGTGGATTCAATCAGTTCGCACGTAATGTTTAGAATAATGATAAAAAAAGTCATTACCTTAGTCTTTCAGAAATAAGATAAATGGTTGGAAAAAAAACAATTACCTTTTCTTGGTAATAGCGATGTTGGATACCTTATTTGATGACTTATTTTATTACTCGCCTCCCGGGCACGTCTTACATAAAAAGTTTTCTTAGGCTAGGAAATTTCACCTTAAGGCAACACCAAAAAGATAAGTTTCTCAACGGGTGAAAGCTCTCAAAAACTGAGTAGGTAGGGCGGTTTTATTTTTATTTTGAAAAATAAATGCTTAACAGGCGGAAGCCCTTAAAATTGAGTAGGGAATTTTTTATTTTTTTTTTTATAGTGTTTAACAGGCTAAAGATCTGAGTAGGTAAGGCTTTTTTTTCTTTATTTTTTTCATAAATGTTTAACCGGCTAAAGGTTTATAAAAACTGGTTTTCTCTGGAATTACTGGCAGTTGATATTGTAATGGTCTACCAACAAGTATTTTTTGCGTTTATTTAATTTGCATCTGCTTGCTAAAAGTCCTCCACCATGCAAGGAAAATCACTAATATCCGATGCACAGAATTGTCCTTGAATTCCACACATATTTTCACCAGTTCCCACAATCAATGATAAGATACTGATATAAGTGAAATATATACCGTGATAGTCACTAGATAACGGAGCACGCTGCTGGCGAACAGACCAACACCGCCCTAATTTGCGTGAGTTGAGCGCAATTTTGATGAACGCCATTTTAAATCAGACAACTCCGCGAGAAATTGTGAGAGTTGGGTTTTTGTATTTTCTGATTTAAAAAAGCCGTTGAAGCGGAAAAGTGAAAACGCTAAAATTTGAAGCGGTCGGGTCCGTTAAACAAGGCTTATTTAGTTTCGCCTAAATTGTAAAGAACTAACTTGTTAGGTACTAGATTCCAAACTAGACGCATATAGTGGACTTAATAATTACATAAAAATACATAGTTTTGTAGTATAATAAACAAGATTTCGCACGATTTTCTCAAACTTACATATCTCATTTGATAGGTTCAAAAGAACCTCTAGTAGTTAGCTACTTGAAGACTCACATCCGCCACCAAGCGAGTTTCAGAATTCACAAAGGATAAAATATAACAACAATTAAACTTAAAAACATAACATTTACATCAATTTCGAAACAGTTTTCAATAGAGTAACAAAACGTTAATGATTTGCAAAAAAAAAAAAATTTATAAATCAGAAGTGGGAATGAATGCACGCAGAGATTAGTGAATATAGTATAATATAATATAATCGCCCTTCTTAATACATGTTATTCATAGCTTAAAATTTTGCAATTTCACTTTCCATAATTATTCTGGCTTTTAGAACAGAACTCACTATAGAAATAAAAAGAAACTAGAATGTGTAGTCTATGGCTTTCAACACAAAGATTTTGTCATGGCAGCCACTTATCGGTGTTTATCATTTAAAACTTGAAACGAAACTGTTTCAGCTATGTATACTATAATATGAATAGATATTATATCATAAAATTTTTGGGATGGTAGAATCGTGGTGTGATATAACTGTAATTATTTTCCGGTGTGTTGATAATAAAAGAAAGCTATATTGTCCGTTTGCAATTAAAATTTGTTTAGCACGCACGTGACTTAAATAACCAATGCTATATAAGTCAGGGACAAACATGTACTTCAAAACCTAACAGTCTCGGAGATCAGATTCACGAGTAAGTATAGGTACTTCTTTTAATATTGTATTATTTTATATATTTTATTTTTTTTTTAATTCTTAAGGAATTATATTTTTAGTAACTTAACATGGGAAAGGTCTGTTAAGATAATTACGAAAGAACCACTAATCATTTCAGCTGCTTTTCGTCTCTTGATGCATAAATAACAGGAATTTCGGGAAATTTTTGTGAAAAAAATGAAGTAGCCACCTAATATTATTATTAGTTTATATCTGTAAAGGTCACCGGCCCATATTACAACAAAAAGAATTAACATTTAAATAACTGTAAATATAATATAATATAAGCTCCGTCTGTTCAGATCATTACAAAGGAACAATGCATGCAGTTGAAAACCGTAAACCGTAAACCGGTGAAAAACTGCATTTAACTATAATAGCAATCAGCGTTTTTATTTGAGTTTTTACATAATGCAAAAAACTGTGCTTTGTACTGTAACTGGCTTCGAATTTTATGTCAGTGTGAACCACAATAAATCAGAATAAATTTTACATAGGAGAACGTTAAACTAATTGTAGCCACATAATCAGTTCATTGTTTTGTGGAATAATTACCGAAAAATCGTTTTCATTATTTATTTTGAAAATCATATTTTTTTTTCTTTCTGAGAAGGTGCCTATCCAGTGCAACTACTAACGCATGTGCTTAATTCGCCTTGCATAAGTCTAAAATGATTTTTTTATACTATTAGTTTTTGTTCTGATACTGTTGCTTTGAGTTCTAAATAAATATAAGCCTAGTCATTTATTTTCTTTTTATTTTAAACGTTTATTGCTAAGCTCTAAGAGCATCTTCTATTCCACTACTGTAGTCAAATCGCGAATATAGGCGAACATTAATTCCCAGCGAAAAAAAAACACGCTTTTACAGTATAAGAATGGAGTGGATTTTTCCCGCCACTACTCCGTCTGGGCGGCTTTAGGTATTATACAAAAAAAATCTTTTTTGTTTAAAGGTGAAGATACTTGGCTAATTCGTTGCGTCAATGTTTTTTTCGAATTACGCCCTGACGTATTTTTAACGGTGAGTTCAAAATTGTGTTTTTTACGTGAAAATCACCATTTTCACATTTAAAAAAATCTAGAGGTATACTTTTTTATGTTTTGATATATTTTTCTACTTTACTTGAGCCTAATTTAGGTATCATTTTTTACTCTCAACTCCATACCAAACTTAATCAGTAGTAGAATTTATACCTCGGCTAAACACAAAATCGCAAAAAAATCTGTACTATTAGCCGTTTTTCTAAAATTAAATGTCTACACGGTAAAATAAGGATATATGTCATGCCTTTCAAATGTTATTAAAAACATATTCCAACATATATTTTGTTTTTTGCTAATTTTTTACAGTCAATACAACCCGCTATTTCGTCATTACAAAAAACGAACATTTTGTGCCTTTGAAAAAAAGCAGGAGATACGCATTTATTTATTTTTCAATATGTTGTGGGCAAACGTCTTCCCTTCACATAACTCAAAAGAGTCCAAACAACTGGGGTTCATATGATTTGATGTCCTTTTTAAGCAGCCACTCATGTAGCTAAATGTCATCTCGCTCTGCATTACGACGTGCCCGACATATTTATCATATCTACATGTTCGTGTCCATTACCGTCGTGTTACTACTGCAAGAATGGAGTGCTATTTTAGAAGTATTTTAGAAGAAAAGGAAAGAAATTAAAGTAAGAATTTAATTTAAATTGTAAAATTAACTAGCCTATTCCACTCATGCCATACAGTTTGAGTTTTGTAAGTTGTAATTCCCTGTTTTTTCCAAACATTCAAGCATAAAGTTTGACGAGGGAGTTTGAATCAAATCTGGCTTAAAAAGCTACGCATTTTTCATAAAACATATTGACATCAATAATTTTTGTATCTAAAAGCATATCTATTCCATTAGTTGCAATGCGAGAAAAGTCAGGAAATGGCAATTTCTTTAACTATTAGTTAACAGAGAGCACTATAAAAAAACAAAATTGAATTTTAAAATAAATTTATGGAAACAACAATACAAGAAGTCGTCATTCTAACTATTATATATCATCCATCATCTCTTATACAGTAGAGATTGTTACATAAAAGGTTTTAGTGATATGTTATATAAATCCTTCAAGTTTCAAATTGTCACATAACATATTAAAACAGCAGGTCTGCAGGTGGTTTGTTCAAAGCGTTAGATTTAAATTTATTTGAAAATTGCAAAATTCTGTTAAGAACTAGAAATGTTTTTTTTGTGTTTTGGACTTATAAACTTTCCAGTATAACTTTTCCAAAAATAATAACGAGATTTATCAATTAGTGGATGACACTGCCACCGGAGAAATATGGGACTATTAAAAATATTTTTCCCATTGCCACACAGCTTAGTTTATATCATTAGGAAATAAATAATGCCACATGTTCTGGTTTGACATTGGTGGGGTATTATGCATTGGGGTACGTTATCTCTGTTAGCTATAGAATTAGCATTTACATCTATAACATTATTAGCTATTTTTACAGTTTATGCAGATTCACTGCTAAAACATTACTTTCATGCGATATAGTCAATTAGTTAGTTTAAGAATTTTTTTATCTTTAGTACGAGCATTAGATAACTATGTGTAGTCAGAAACCAGCAACATAATGTCTAGAGTCAATCAAAATAAACAAAATACCATAATTCTTTAAAAGAAAACTGAAAAATGCATTTATCCTCGAAACTCAGTTAATATACATTTTGAATGACACATGTTCTGATTTAATTTTGTTGATCTTTGATATGTGCATGCATTATCTTTGCGAGACAGAGAACAAAATCTAGTGTTTGCATCTCATATATTCATTTTCCAGGTATTTTTAAAAATATTCATAATCAGTTTTACTCCCATGTTGTATAGGTATTTACTAGCAAGTCTGTTTTATCAACAGAGTGGGTTTTATTAGCATAATTATCAAATGAATAAAACTACATCTGAAATCAATTTACAATCCACTATACTTTATTCAATTTTTCAACAAAAAGCAATTTTCATACATGCAGTAGAGTGCTTAAAAATGAACGGCAAAAGAATTAATTACATAATACTTCATAGAAAAATTTACTGACTAGTGCTTACACATAAAAAATACCAATTTATAGAACTGGACACATAAGAACAGTGGAATGAGACTTGCAAGTAGTGTTCTCATTAGGAGTGGAACTATTCAAGCAGGGGTACATCGATGGAAAAAATATATTTTAATACCAAAACATCCCGCCACTAAAGACAATTAATTTTAGAAAAACGGCTATTCGTACAGAATTTTTGCGATTTTATGTTTAGCCGACGTATAAATTCTACTACTGGTTACGTTTGCCATGGAGTCGAGAGTAAAAAATTATATCTAATTTCAAGCAGGGGTACATCGATGGAAAAAATATATTTTAATACCAAAACATCCCGCCACTAAAGACAATTAATTTTAGAAAAACGGCTATTCGTACAGAATTTTTGCGATTTTATGTTTAGCCGACGTATAAATTCTACTACTGGTTACGTTTGCCATGGAGTCGAGAGTAAAAAATTATATCTAATTTCAAGCAGGAGTACATCGATGGAAAAAATATATTTTAATACCAAAACATCCCGCCCGGCACTAAAGACAATTAATTTTAGAAAAACGGCTAATCGTACAGAATTTTTGCGATTTTATGTTAGGCCGACTTATACATTCTACGACTGGTTACGTTTTCCATGGAGTCGAGAGTAAAAAATGATATCTAAATTAGGCTCAATTGAGGAGAAAGACATATCAAAAAGTAAGAAACAGTATACCTCTAGATTTTTTTAATGCGAAAAAAGTGATTTTCACGGAAAGAACACAATTTTAAACTTGCCGTTAAAAATACGTCCGGGCGTTACTCGAAAAAAAAATGACGCCACTAATTAGCCAAATATCTTGCCATTAAACAAAAAAGATTTTTTCACAGTCGGGTTTTATATGAGAACCATACCCGCGAGAATCACGGGGTCCACTCCTATGAATAATGAATATTTTGAAATATATTATTATGATTTTAAAGCCGTTTAGATAAATGGTGAAAATATGGGGTGTTTTTTTTTAAATTAACGAGTTTTGTTCAAACTTTTAGTCAGGCTGTTTGAATAAGTCTAGTGATTTATCTGTTTCTAGAGGGGCTATTTCATTTATAAGACTTGGACTTGACCAGGAGGCCATTTATATAAATGTGGGCATGCATTCATGAGCTATATTAAAACTGCGTGAAAAGGGTGTTAATTTGAGGACCTGGGGTGGGTTTCTCGAAACTTATCGTATCTTAAGTCTAAGTTTACGATGCGTTTATGATTAAATTTGGACTAAGTTTTGACTAAACGATAGACTTAAGACGAAAGACGACGTCCATCGTAAGATAACTTCGAGAAACTCATTACAGGCCCGTAACGCGTTAAGTCATTGAGATTAAACTGACAATTTTAACCAAAAAAGTATGAATTTTAACCTTGGTCTTCCTTCGGGTATGTTTTCACGACTATTCTTGCTTGGGGTCCGATTTTCACGGTGAGAGTCTACCACCCGCTTAAGTAAAACTTGTTTTTTTCTTGTATAAAAATTCAGTCGTGGATTGGCTCCAATTTTGGCATAGGTCTGCTTAGGGTCCGTTTTTCGAACCTTCTCGGCCACTTGTTTAGGGGCTCTTTTGAGGCCATTAGCGAGCATGATTATCCACATTTTACTTAAGTACACACCGGGCAAAGTCTCTTAATTTCCAGCACATTGTAACCATATAGAAACTTGTGGCAAACGTAATTGTACGTTTTTGTAGTTGTTTGTTGATTATCCATGCTTTGCACCATGGAGAAGATCTTCTCAACAGTGACCTATGCTAATTATATATTATAATTATTGGCATAAGGAACAAAATGGCAATTATCAAATCATGTTTCCACAAAAATACTATAACAAACTAAAATTGGATCATAACCTCTGGACAGTTGAATTTTCGGCTATAAATTTTCTTTAAGTTACCGATATCATTTAACGCCTCTAGATATATATGAACACGTAAATATTCGCTCCAACTAGTTTTAAAACTAGGAACATATCAAATAAAAAATTACAAAATCAAAATTTTACAAAGCACAATCGTCGTGTAATAATATGAAATCATTCTTGTCCATTCGCCCACTGACCACGGCCGTTTTTATACATAGAAAATTTAATGATAAAGATCCCCTTCTTCGGGGTGGGCCAAATCGAAAATCAAGCCAATTATAGCGCCGTTCTGATTTTTTTCCTACGGTGTCTCCGCTTTATGATGCATAACGCATATACCTTGCACCTTAATGACACAGCAGACCCGGGAGATAAAAGAAGAGTGTACATATAAATGAGAGTTGATACTCATGGTCGAGTGATTGTTTTGTAATTTTTCTGTAGCTTTGATCAAGTACAAACTCTGTCACCAAGTTATAACGAGAACATTTCTTAGGAACGACACAAATTCTGAAAATTAAAATCTTTTTTCCTGTAATGGATCACTATGAAACATAATGCGAGTTTTGGGGGCATAGGAATACGGTATCTGATACCTCTTGCTTTCATATCCAACATTTCATACTAATAATACATTCTTAAATAAACTTATTGCTCGTTTTATAGATCTAGTCGCAGTATCAACACGAGTATGATAACAACGCTACTAAGTGTCGTCTTCTTAACATGTATTCGTCTCGGAATACCTCATTTAATAGCCGACTCTGTGAGCGAGCACGACAAAAATATGGTGTTCAATGGTATGCTGGCAAGGCTTGGTTTGACAAGTGTTCCTAAGTCAATACCAGAAGCCAACGTGAATGATTACTTGTTTTATGTTTATGATTGTCTGGAAAAACAAAGTTCCATTGACATGGTAGATCCAGAACCAGAAATAAGGGCACACAACCCGATACATACAGGTATTATCCAATATATTCTGATTCGTATTCACCTTGAATTGTAACGTCAATCAGATATTGTGTATCAATTAAAATAACCATCCCAAATTTATTCTTGTTTTTCTATAGTTATTTATTGTAACTGAATTATTGTGAAATGTTAATTTTCATGAGAATTTAGAATGAATTAAGTTATTTATTTTACGGCAAGATAAATACAAAGTTATTCAGAAAATAAATTATTTATGTTATGTTAATATTAAGTAGATGATTATTTGTCCCACATATCTTTCTAATGGTGGACTTTAGAAACTGGAAAAATCTCATTGAAAAGAAAATTTTCACTGAAAAAGAAGGTGTCTATTCCGAATTCAAACACTAATGTTACATCGTAACGATTTCATATTTTAATATTAATATTTTGCTGAAAAATTAAGCGAGTAATTTTTTACTTTTTCAGATATTGATGCGGGAACCATTACGTTCAACCAGTCGGCAATAACGACATCATCAAATATGAACTATGCTCAATTGGTGCTGCATCTTCGACATAGAGTGTATCGCTATCTGAAAAGAGAGATTTTTATAGATTTAGAAATTACTGCTTCGTCATCAAATTTTGGTGCGTGTGTATTGTGCAGTATTCGAATTGACATCGATACCAAAGTTATCATGTGTAACATAACTGATGCTATTAAAATATTGCACCAGTTGCCATTAAAGGAGGCAGCTTTAAATGATGATCTGACGATTAAACTGCGCACAAATCATCTGAAGGCTGTAAGACGGGTTGTAGACTTGGCAACAAGTCGTAAACACTCACCTCTATTAATGACATATTTTCATTTTAAAGATCACGCTATAAATAATCTATTGAAAAGCGTCTCGATGTATCAAGGATCTAAAAGAGTCAGAGCTAGAAGAACGGCTACGGCAAGACAAGCCTGGCATAAACAGCTTTCGGACGCAGTGTTACTGCCAACGCCATCCGACGCTGATCACGAATGTCGTTTGCATCCGTGGGAAATTGACTTTGCCGAAATGGGATGGGCTTTTATAATACAGCCACATAAGTACAACGCTAATTTTTGTTTAGGAGATTGCCCTTTTCCGTTACATGCAGAAAGATTCAATGCAACTAATTATGCATATGTTAAAACTATGTATAAAATAATTAAAGGTTTACGATATACAAAACACATTCCTACTGCTCATTGTTCACCCAAAGTCTTTCGAACAATTAATATGATGTATATAGATGGTGCCATGATTACATTTAAAACAGTGCCTGATATGGCAGTAACAGCATGTAGCTGTGCGTGAAGCCACGAAAATTTCGCAATTTTCGTCTCATAAGGCGAAAAAATTATTCATTCGATCACATGGCAAAAATATCGTAAAACTGACATATCCAGACGAGAAATGATTAAAATTTACTGTGGAAATCTAACAAGTTTGATCTGGATCAATATATATAGATATAGATATAGATATAGATATAGATA
>JAOXYB010035372.1:0-13904 GCA_028565635.1 Phoronis ovalis | reverse complement strand
TATATGACATGGAAGATAAACAGAAGCTGTTATGTACAGGTGCTGCATTGTGTGGTTTTGGTTTAGTTTCTGCAGTAATAGTTTCTTTACTCGATACCTATGGTATGCAAAGACTAGGTAAAAGAAGCCATCTTCAAGAACAGTCTAGGAAAGTGGTAAAAGCATCTCTTAATTATACTCTGATAAAGAAGGAATTTTGTAAAAGTAGTCTGTAACTTTATGCTCAATCTGACATTCTTTTTTTTACAAGCACTAATCTCCTGCTGTTAACCTCAGATTTGATGACTTTCAATGTATACTTACAGCATTGTAAAAAGTATTCACATTACTCTGCCGCTCATGCGAAAAGAAGGAGGAATTCAATATAATTCTGGGTTTCAGAACTGTTGTTAAGTAGGCTTTATCTGTTACAGATTTTCTGTAGTACAATTACAAGCATTTGCTGGTATAGCCGATCATTCAGGAACAGCAAGCAATATAAATCATTCGCATTGCGCAATAACTCAACACTTGGTTCATCCTCACCATTGATTTGTTTGAATTTCAGAGAATAACTGATGTCAAGCATTTTCCATTAACATTTTGGATATTAGTGTTAACAAGTTTGTTCTTCTATTGTGGATATTTTGCTTTTTTGTCAAATTCAAGGTAACCAATTTTATTTATTTGCAAACAAATTTCTGCCCCATTATTGGTAGTTTCACATTCTCCTCGTGGTCGATTCAAACCCAAATACTGCAACAATACCAAAATGATTAAGCTTTATTATCTTGCTGCTGGTAATGCTGTTAAAGAGATGGATTAAATACAGTATGCAGGATTACTGAATGCATGTAGTAGGAACACTCATTATTCATATTACAGCCAGTACGTACATTCAAATGATGTAACAGAAACAAGGAACAAAGAAAGTGCTTATAGCCGAGGAAAACAGTCAGTAACTCGTGAGCATTTTCCAACAAACATGCAACCTGATTTTCATAGTTTTCATGGAATGTTTTTTCCTAGAAATTTCGTGACCCTGTTCTAGAAACGGTGGAACCCCCTGTATCCACGCCTGCTTTTATTTATATAGATGAAGTTAATTTTTTTAATATGTTAAATATAATGCAATCCGTGTCTTTGGTGCATATAAACATTAAACTCGAGATTTTTTGTTGTATTCTTGAAAGCTATGTAAAATTATGTAATAATTGAGAATAACTGTATCATATGTAACTGCAGTGTTTATGATATTTAATTACTTGTTATGGCACTTGTTTGACATGATAATAATTCCTGTTATAATCGTTATTCAAAAGTTGATGCTTGTTTCTCACAGGGAAAAAGAGATAAGCCTGATAAGTTTAGTCTGTAGATCAAATTAAGTCATCTTCCTCATTATGTTTTATTTGTAATGCATTTTCTTTTTAGTGAGTATTTTCAAGAAAAATATGGTTATACAGACACTACTTCAACACGTATTTCTGGAGCAGTTTATTATGTTGCAATTGTAATGTCACCAATACTTGGTTGTTTAGTGGTAAGTGTTTCTACCATTTTGGCCTAAAAAGTAATTTTATGTATTTTAATTGTTTTAAACTGTATTACTGTGCTTGCTTTGAAGCCCAGATAATATCGTGCTGCTTGTTGATTAGTGGTGATTACGTGATTTAAGTTAGGGGATGCCATCTGTGCATGCATGCATGGTTCCGTTAACTTTCTTTGTCATGTGACAATTAACAGCTTAATTCTGTTTTATGAGATCAACTTAATATTAAGCGTTGGGTAAATATAGGTCAAAATACAGGTCAGTATCAGTTTTGAACTTTATCACTTCCACTAAGTGACTGACTGGCAACCATGTTTTAACACAATAAGTCAGGTTTGATTTTAACATCGTAACATAGATCAATCACTTTCAATATCGGCCAACTGGTAAATATATATGGGTTTACTAAAGGGTAATTTACCTACTAGGTCACTTCCAACATGGGTGACTAGCAGTCATGTTTGTCTTGTTATAACAATGTATGCCCCATATCTTGAAAACCTGATAGGTAGACTCTTTAATTTGCAACTAGTTGAGCATTTGTCTGTGACAATTGTGCAGCATAAGACCTTATATAGACCTTAACCTAATTTTAAAATTTCTTTCATTTCTGGTGGGACAAGTAGTCTATAATTTAAGCATCTACATGAAAGGCCTTTTTGCTTACAATCCAACAGAATTCATATGTTGAGACGACTGCTAATATATGCATGTGCTTATATCTCATTCTGCCATTTTGATTTCAAAATATATTGGCTCATCATGCTATATGGCTCATGGACAATTAATGGACCTTTTGTTGTTTTTATTTCAGAAAGTGCAGTGATCTAGCTACGAATTACGTATTATACTAGAAATTTTAGCTTTTGCTAAAATGGTGATGTAACAATATCTTGAAGCAAATAAACAATAACTATAATAGTAATCAAAACCTGTTGCAGGGCATTGATTACCATATTAAAATATTTTGCAAGAATCCCACTGTTTAATTGTTAATTATGGTGGTGCAATTTAGTTGCAAAAAACACTTATGAATATTACTAACAGCAGTCTTGTATATTCACAGGACAGATTTGGTTACAGAGCTGCTGGTTATCTTGTTGGTACTGTTCTGAATATACCAGTCTTTGCGGTGTTAGCGTATACCTCCGTTATACCTCTGATTTTTACAATTACCTTAGGATTTTCAGTATCAATAGCTGCGGTAAGATATATAAATACTAGCTACCCGCTTAGTTCATTATTATACCAGCTATTATTGTAAGCTACAATTTGATGAATAAGCTCAGACGTTAGTTGAGAAGGCATGGAACACTGACGGATGGATTGATTCAGACTGGACCATTTCCTGAACCAAAACTTGATAAAGTATACTTGACCTTTTCCTCAACATTTCTAGACTAAAATGTGAAAATTGTAGTTTAAATTTTTGTAGGCTATTGTGAAATCATCAATACCATTACTTGTGCATGAAAGCATGATAGGGACAGCACTTGGTTTGACATACTCTGCAGATTGTATTGCTATAGGAATTTGTGATCTTGTGATTGGAGGGATCCTTGGCAGTAAAAATGATGCAAGGTATGATTTAATAAACTTAAACTTTTTATAGTTCTTTTGTCATATCATATTCTTGAATGCACTCATAATTAGAATCGTGAGACAGTTATATTCCGTGGCGGGTCCAAGATTTTCCCCCAGGGGGCATGCAAATTCTCATTAATACAAGATTCTTTTATTCAAGCACTTCAACCTAAAGCATTCCAATTTTTAAGGTACTTCTTCATGCTGTATTTGTCCATTTCCATGTTAACTTTGTCCATTTTGTTGCCTGGACAATTTAAAGGTATAGATTTATGAAGGCCATAGGTGTGAGGGTGTTATGCATTCGATGGTATCTTAGAATGAAAAGTAGGTTAAATGCTGATCCAAAATTTGACTAAATATGTTGCGTTGCAAAATCCAGATTAAGTGTAGAATACATCCAGTCACTGTGATTCTGCATGATTTGTACTATGCCGAAACATGGTATTATTCCTCACCCACTTAATTTTCCAGTTTTCTCTTCTACAGTTTATCAAAACAGCAAAAGCTATTGAGATGGCAACATGTGATGATATTTCTACTAAGCACTGCTGTTTTATGTGTTGTTTTTGCTGCATTACTCGTCTTTACTGATAGAAAAAAAGGGGTAAGTGCCTATAGTAATAAAAGATTTAGAAAATCTTAAATGTTATAGCTATTTTTGCTAGTATCACATTGGATATGCTGAGTAAAGACCTCGTCATGGCACATTACTTTCAGCAGCAATAACGCTACATAACTTCACTTTGGGTTTTCAATGACTGTTTTATGCACAATTCCATATCAATCATCTGCTTATTATGGTTACTACTGCAAGGGATAACTTTCTTACAATTTTCAGCTACCTATATCTTGAAGACGGTACAGTTAGGGGCATGGTACTTGAGGTCAAAATTTCTAAACTTGCTCAAGCAATTTCAAATAATCGTATTGGGTTACAAAGTCATTTCGATGACCTTTAAGGATACTTAATAGGTATTAAAGGTGAAATCATTTTTTGACATCTTTTCAATTAACTATCAAGCATTTTATGGGCAATAATCGATAGTCAAGGTATAAGATTTCTATGACCTGAAAAATTGTAGCTAGGAGCTATAGACTTATGTGTTAGATACTTTTAGGACCTAGAAAATTGTAGCTACAAGTTCAAAATTTATTTCTAGGACCTACAAAAAAATTGTAGAATCTAGATGCTACATACTTCTTAGAGCTACAACTGAGCATCAATGTAGGTCAAAGGTCAGTTAGGACACCTAGCATTAAGTTATAAACCATATGCAGATATGCACAAATTGCCGGGGTTTTTTCTTCAGTTGAAAATTCACATTTTTTTAGGATGGAATACTTGATCGATGCACAAAATCCAAGAGGTTAAACAAAGAAGCTCAATATCTCGGAAACAATGATGAGAAAAGTCTGCTAGTTCCAAAAATGGCGATTAATGACTAGAATCCATCTTTGCTGCAATATCATGTTTTAAAAGAACATCATCCATTTCAGTGGAATATGCACCTTTAATTTTACAATGAAGTAGAAATGGAATATATTTCAAAACAGGAAGGATTATTAAAAGACAAGACACGAGTCGAATAGTCCCTGGTGTTAAAAATGATACTGGAGTGTTAATATAATGAAATACGACCACATTACTTTCATAAAATTTATGTTATGTTTTGTTATTTATTAAATACAAAATATGAATAAAACCAGATGTGACTTTTGTGAGAGTTGACAAGATACTGTTTCAGATTTAACTGTACATAACTTTGGTGGCGATGTCCAGTGAAGTTTAACACCCAGCCACATAACCATGGTACAAGTTGCATGTACATACCATATTAAGAACACTTCAAATCTTTTATTACTATGACCATGTACTGAAAAGATACAGCTGATTATCAGTGATCTCCATTTTAGAGCATAACTTTTTTGACATGCACAGCTCACTGTTTCTAAGAAATTAGATAGTTTGTACTTTAAACTTCTTTTGGAAAAGTTATACAAATTATTTACTCACTGCCCACACAGAGTCTGTGAGAGAAGGATAACTGTGTAAACATTAAACTCCATGTCAAAACTTCGTTAGATAGTCTTTAATGCTCTGCTAAGAGATTTTTATACAGGAGTAGTAGCCTTGATATCTGGTAAATCATGAATTCCATCTTTATCAACAACTCGTAGTTTAAACGTTGGTAGGTTGACTAAAAATCGCTTCTGTATCTATAAACAAAAAGACGAATCCTGTGATCACTGAGACAAAATAATCATGTGTCTGATATAAAGCAACATCTTTCTATTTTTTTGAAAACGTATGTGAATTTCATATATATAACAATAGATCAACATGATCAGCCAAACATTAACTTTCAAGCTTGAATATTAGCCAATATAAATGGTACTTGAACCATATGAATAAAATTAAAATAAAGGGATGCAAATCATTAGCCAATCTGATCAGAGAAAAATGCAAACCTTGCAATGACTTGTTATCGCCATAAATTAAAGTACCTTATTTATTGATTACAATGGAAAATCCCAACTTATCATTTCATTGTTAAACTGGACCACTCCCTAATATAGACATTTAGTGCCATAATCGTACCTTCTAAACTAAATGCTAGTTCGTCTTTAGCAAGCATTAACATTATTTGTTAAACTAGGAAGAGGTCACTATACATTTTATTAATACGCACTTACCTCATTGACACATTTGTGCATCAAATCAACAGCTTCTTTTTTTGTCATACCTAAAAGAATACAAACAGGAACTTAATATTTATACAAAACCTTGGCAATATAAGGTGCTTTAAATTTAGTTTCAGTTAATTAAAACTATTTTACACAATAATTCTCCTGTGCAGGTGCTTCAGAATATGACTGTTGCACCAACCTAAATACAAAATGCAACATCAAATGTGAGAACAAAGCCACAATGCACACATTACTAAAGAGTAAAGAGTTGCAAAATGTATTCTTTCAGTGGAATTACAGTCTACATACCTTCTTTGTAGTATCTGTCCATCACACTGAGAGTGAAAAAGGAGCCATAACCATGAACACCAAATGGAACTTTATTTAATGAAGCTAAATAATCCATGAAATACAGTGCAGGTCCATCTTTTTCATCATGACCTGCTATTAACATATTCACTTGATAGGCACCCTAAAAGCAAATAGCGGGTAATAACACATGTAGATAGCAGAGGATATGACAATATCAATTTTTAATTTCAGTGAAGCCTTAGATAATACTGATGCTCTCTGGGATGTGAGGAAAACCAGTATTCAATATGCATCAAGCACTGGACCTTTTCATCCTGTACAATTATAATTATTTAAGAATTCTTAGTTTTAAGGTAAAATCAATCTTGCAAGGTGGCACTGAATTCTTTATGATTAACTTTTTTGCTGTCTGTGTGCATTTTTGATGAAAGGAAAGTTATTTGTTTGATAAACCAGACTCTTTAGGGCATAAAATGTGGTTCATGGTGCTGGTACCATCTTGTATTCAATTCTAGTATGCCATAACAACTGTATCAAGCAACTGAACAATATACATTATGACATAAAGTTATGTGGGGATTTTCAAAGTTGCATACAAATGAGATCAACAATTGGTACCTTATACCATTTCCACTGCAGAAATTTAATTCCTTCAAAAGTGATTATGTAGAGTTGGTAACTATTTTGGTGTAATTTACATATTTTATAGTGTTTTGACCATAGTGGATCAATTTTAATGTTTTTTTACCTAGTGAAAAATGGATTTTGTGGATTTAAAAAAAAAATAAAGCAAATTATCCATGCAAACCAACTATTTTTATTTTAATCTTAAAGAAATATTCAGCTTGCAACAAGATAAAGCTTATAATAATTGCAATTTTGGGAGTTCAATATAGATGTTGGCAGATTTTTTGTCACCTGACTATATCCAATATGTCTGTCACTTTTTAGACTTGAAATAGGACAGGGGTAAACTTTATCAAATTTCTCAAGTACAGATTATGAATTTGTGAAAATTTTGAAACAACAAGTTCTACAATAACAAACGTTACTTCTTAGAAATTAGAGACTTATTTTCCCCGTAGTAGATAAGTGTTTCTATATTTAGCACATGCTTGTAAAAAAAGTTCGATATATGAGTTCAGAGTTTATCTAAACTACTTTTTAACAGCTAGAAAGCCATGGAATGTGTCACTGGTGAATGATGGATGTTTGAAACATACAATGACAGCAATGGAATGTGCAATAGTGGTCTTAAACTCATCCAGTAAAGCAAGTGTAATCTTCAGTGAGCAGACATAAATAGCAAGCCTTGTAATTTCCCTGATCTCTTCTATGGATTTATCAAACAACATATCACTGTGTACAGTACCTACAAATGGTACCACAATAAAATTAATCACCTCCATATGTAATTAAGAAACTCAGCAGGTCTGGCATTACTAGTTCAAGTACCAGACAATCTTCTTTATAAGAGAATTTCTTGTACTTACTCTGCTTCTTAAGGCATCTGCCAAGTTCTTCCTAGTGAAGTTAGCTGCAGCATGAGGTGATAGCTCATAACCTATAAACAACAGAAGTACAATGTTTGACACTGTGATACATTGGAAAATATTCTATTTCAAAACACATTACAGTACACATTATCCCATAATAATATTATCCCTTTAACATCAAAACATACTAATAGAAGTTCTTTAATCAGTAATTGACTGAATTCAGTTTATAAACAGGTCATGAAATATTGTTGTCAATAGCAAGGTAGATTTTTATGATTACCATTCCTCATTTTATAAAGCTGTATATTTTTCTCAATATATTCTGCAAATTGCACAGTATCACCACTTTCACCACACACCAACATGAGCAATTTATCGCTTAGCTTGAACATCTTGTCATGATCTACGAATAACAACAATAAAATAAAATAAAAATGAAATCTTATCTGGTACTGTCAGTTGGTACTTATAGCTACATGACCCCAAGGCTTTTTACCGGCAGAGCCACAATAGGACCGCGTACTAAGCCAGTACTCCCTGTCAGTATCACTGTGTGAGTATAAAAAATCAACATAGTCATAGGGATATTCTATCTAAATTCTAATAATGTGTGGTAACTTGTAATGGTCTATGTCTATATTTTTTTCAAACACATTGACAGAGAATGCCAATACTAATACCTTATACAACTTGGGCTAGATGCCCGGATCTAGATGGCTACGCGGTAACTGGAATGGGCCTAACTATAAATAAATATATTTTGGGATTTTTGCAAATCATGCCATTGACATTGTCATTGACATTCCAAATGAAATATCCACCGCGAGTATCAACCCGTTACGTATTAAAATGAATACTATACCAGATTTCATGGTGACTATACTCCTAGCAGATATAGTATCCGATGCTACTAGCACATAATCTTTGCCCTGTATGCCAATTAAACACTCCATATCTTCTAATGTTTTCTTCTTTTTTGTCACTGTCGCCGGCTGAGTCTGTCTGTGTGTCCTTGATCTGTCGCTGCGGACGTGAACCAATATAATCTTTTGTGAAATTATACTCTTTTCCGTTTAGTGCTTTTTAAAACATAAAAAACTAAAGTATTACGATAAAAATAAATAAAATAGCCAAAGTATATTTAGTTTAACTATATATTCTTTAAAAACATGTTACCAAAATATTATGAAATGAAGTATTTGGGGTTACTTGTGTGAGTGTGTGTTGATTTGATGCCTGTTGATGCTTTTTGTAGTGAACACGCATGCCACGTTTCTGATTGTTTTAAATTCAAATCGATGATGTTTTATTCAAAGGAACATCTAGATAAGAAAACTGGACCATATGGAATCGATAGATTTAGCTATATGCGTTCTTTAGTTACAGAATTTCAAGATACTGACAGTGAAGGTAAAACATGGCATGCGCGGGAATTTTGAGCTGAGGATTTTGAACTGCGTCTTTAAAAAAGTCAGTCCATGACCCCGGAGGGATATTCATGTTATTTTTTAGTGGAACTACTACCTTGTACATTTCAGAAATTAAAATATTTGGTTTACTACCCACCGCTTGCAGCAAAAAAATGGATTCCCCGAGACTGCTATCAGATAATATTGATCAATATTCGTATTCAACTTTGGATTGTAAACTCTGATAGTGATAGGTGGCTATGGGGGTGGGGGTTATGGCGTGGGGTGTAATTGGCACCATCTTTACAATGTCCGGGAAAAATATTCACCTTATTGATTTCAGAAAGTGGAGTATGTGTTAAGTTTCACTTAAATTAAGCCGAGTATTTGGTAGTCCTGCACGCATGACTAGTCATGGTTCATGATGTTCAGCACTAGCTCTTGATAATCTGACTTGTAAGCTGTGCGAGCAGTCATGGAAACTTACATAGCCAATTACAGTGAAAGTCCTCAAACTTGGAAATCTATGTAATTGCTACCGAATGAGTTCATTCAGCGTCCAGATACTCTCTGATTATCCAACTACTTCTATGGCTGTTTGCAACTCCTGCACTGGCACCCAGAGGGATGGGATACTTGCCAAAAAAACTGGGTTGGTGTGTGAGACCCAGGGTAAAACAAGCTTACTGCATGGTAAAAACTGAATTCAGGAGTTTCATATGTTGAAGGGAGTAGTTGAAGTTGAAGTTGGATAATCAGAGAGTATCTGGACAGTGATGTATTGAACTAATTCTGTAGGAATTACATAGATTTCGAAGTTTGGTTACTTTGACTGTAATTGGCTATGTAAGTTTCCATGACTGTTCGCACAGCTCACAAGTCAAATTATTAAGAGCTAGTGCAGAATGTCATGAACCAGGACTAGCATGACTCCTACTACAGACCGCCTTCAACTTGTCCGTAGGAGTCATGGCCGTCTCCTATCTCAAAGGGGCTGATGAACTTCACCATAATTAT
Organism: Phoronis ovalis; assembly: GCA_028565635.1. Classification (NCBI taxonomy): domain Eukaryota; kingdom Metazoa; phylum Phoronida; family Phoronidae; genus Phoronis; species Phoronis ovalis. The sequence goes on along the minus strand of JAOXYB010035372.1, from coordinate 3,861 downwards.
TGCAGCTGTCTATTCCTTGACTTCCGCTTCTTATGCCATCGTATTTAGACTTAATCAAAGATTTCACAGCACATTAGCATAACATCCGAAGTGCACTCTTGATGATCCGTCAATCCATTACACGGAATTTTTGTATAATTATGCTATTGCGCATGCATGAAGACTAGTGGAACTTTGGCCCATTTGACAATTGATTTGAGATAGGATCCGGTCATGACTCCTATGGACAAGCTGTAGGCTGTTCATAGTAGGAGTCATGCATGCAGGACTAAGTATTTGGTCCTTGTAATAATTTAAGCACTGGTCAAGTAAGTCTCCCTTGTTTATAATGGTCCATTTTTATGTATTTATTTTTTCTTACGGTATCTGGTTGCATTGTTTGAAATGATACTAACCCATTGTTTTTATACCTGGCTGCTCAGCGGGGGCAACTTGTAATATAAATTGTCACAATGTCTTGTGTTCATATAATAAAGCATGCAGAGCTAACTTATCATTTCATTGCTAAACTGCCCTGTATATTTAGTAAATAACAAAATACTTAAATCTAATGAAAAGTCACATAGTAATTAATATTTCATTATGTGAACACTCCATTGACATTTTTGGCACCAGGGACTATTTGACTTATGGCTTGTCTTTTAATATTCCTTGCTGTTTTGAAATAAATTCCATTTCTACGCACCTCGTTGTAAAATTAAAGATGCTTTGAGTTATGTTGTGCAATTCTGATTTTGTTTTACCAGTTAGTCTCTCATTGTGTATGGTACTGATGTAACTTGTCCTAATAATAGGCGATTTATCTGACATATTGGTCCTAACATTTTCCTATTCAAAAACTATTATCAGCATAAATGTTCATTCGATCATATTTCGATTCAGTAAAAAGATATCAAACACAAATTTTAGTCCAAAACTGAATCATACTTATTAAGCCATGAGAGCTTTCGGTCTTATCACAAGACCTTCATCAGTCCTACTAACTGTGGCGGGAAGAGGTCACATGATGTTCTGACCTCAAAGACTGTCGTAAATGGGTGGTAGATCGTACCAGAACATCATTGTGTGTTTGATATCAAAAACTATTGTTTTTCGAAATTAACCAAAATCCTATGCTTTTTGTTTGTTATATCAAGTGAAAAATATAAATATTTCTTGTGGCACAGCATTTGACTAACTTAAAAAATACAAAGCGACTGTAACTGCGTCTCAGTGGCATCTATATTGGTTTTCACTGATTGACTTGTTTACAGGCGAAGATTTGTACTATCATCTTGTAATAATAACAAAAACCATTGGTCGGGAATATAAAAAAATTTCATCGTACTGGTGAGTTTTTGTTAATTTTGAAAGGGAAGTGTTAGGACCAGTGCGTCAGATATTGGTATTATGCTGTAACCAACTCTGTCTTTGCTTGGCGTGCACTGGTAATTACATTTATTTGCTAGTCATTGCGATTATTTTATAGAAATTCTTATAAATCCTGCGCTTTATTTGCAGATGCAAAGCTACAGGTGCTAGCAAACTTGGCAAATTTTGCATATGATCCAATAAATTTCGACCACATACGAAAGCTGAATGTCATTGATTTATTTCTTGGTAAGTGTATTACTTATTAGTCCCTGTTACAAAAATTTGTCTCTCCCACTGTTTATGTAGACTTTCCCCATGAAGGTATAATTACAGATCACCTGTTTTAATAGTTCACTTTTAACTGTTTGTACCTGTATGTACAGTGTTATAGGGATCTGTAAACAAACTATAATTCCACCATATGCTTGTGTCACACCACAAAATTAGGTTAGCACAAAGTTATATTCACCCGCTTCTGAATAAAGTCACCTGGCTTGCATACAATCATGTGGAAACAAATAGATAAATAAGTGTAACCTTTATTTTTGAAAATATTGTAACATATGAGGGCGCTGAGCGTTTAATACATGTTAGTACTACTATTATGTAAATAAGCTTTTGATAAATGTTTGAGGTTGCCATAATTCTACGCACTCCACATGTAACTGTTCAAGAATAAAGTTGTGTTTACGTTGTACATGGTTGAATAGTTCTTGTTAGTTGGCACTGAACACTGCAATATTTAACCATTTCATGACTGTGCTGTTGCAATTTATATTTTAGATTGTCTGACTGAAAACAATGAAGCTATAGTGGCATTTGCCATTGGTGGTTTGTGCAATTGTTGCTTAGGTGAGATTTTGCTATATTTTTATCATCTGCAAGTGTAAACTAGCTGTAGCAAGTCATGTTGCAATGATTAAATACGGCATTAAAAGAAAAATCCCAGTGTGTAAAAAATTTAAAAACTTCTCATAAAAATCATGAAGTACATCCTATGAAAAAATGCATTGGAACTAAATTGATGCCAAATATGTTTTTATGCTCATCTCACATAGTATTCGATACAGAGCACAGGTCAAACGTTTTATTTTGACTCACATTAATTCCAATATGGCCGACTGCGGGCCATATTTGTTCCTGAGAGGGCACTTCAGGTTGTGCCCATTTACAGAAAAACAAAATATCAACAGGACAATTCGAAGATGGATTCACGAAAGCCATATGTCGGTGGACGTAACAGGCTAAGTGACATTTTTGAGTGACCTTGAAAAGTGGGTCAAATGCTGATCCGAATTGTCAACATTTTTTGTTGTGTGTAAAGCTTTCTTTGTCAAAGTAGGGGGTCTGGTATAGTTTTGACCTAGATCCCTTCAAAGGTGGCCCACTGGCAGCCATGCTTGTTCTCAAGATGTTACGTTGCAATAACAGCTTCATTTTTTTTTTATCAACTTCCTGTCTATTCAGTACATAGTAAATACAGGTTGAAGTTCAGGTCAGGTGTAATTTTAACCCAGATTACTTTCAACATTGTTGACTGGTGGCCATGTTTGTTCCAAAGAGGGCACATCACGTTGGGCCACTTTCCAGAAAGAAGAAGCGTGAACTGAATGTTTCGAATGCTGATTCATGAAGGCCATATGATGGTTGGCATAGGTAACATTTTAGAATGACTTTGACTAGTGGGTCAAATGCCAATTTGAATCTTCAACATTGTGTGTAACACTTTCTATATATATATGTCTCACACACAACGAAAAATGTTGAAGATTTAGTTTCAGTTTGTTTTGTTGTTTGAGAGGTAGCTGATATACTAATCTATTGGACAATGGTGCCATCTGTTGCTTATTTGTAAACTGAGTAAACCCACCTGCTAATATTAGCAGAGCAGAAGTGTTCAGCATCCTGTAGCTAAGATTGCAGTTTGGTCATACTTGGATTGTGTTATTTTTGTGATATATTTTTGCTATATGTGTTTCTGTATTGCATAAAGTTGTTATTTTTCAGATAAAACTAACAAAGAATACATTCTTGAAACTGATGGTGTGAAACTAGTGATACAGTGTTTGTCAAGGTATTCTTTAGAAACGTTTTACTTGTAAGCTGCTCATTTTTATGCCCATCACTATGTAATAGTGAAAGGGCATATAGCATATAGGGCATATACCCTATGCGGCGTCGGCGGATGTAACCTTTTCTTTGTGTTGCTATAACGGCTTCAGCTTTCGTCAAATCATCTTCGTATTTGGTACAGGGTAAGTACAGGTCAAAGCGCAGGTCTGATATAATGTTGACCTCGATTACTTCCAAGATGGCCGATTGGCGGCCATATTTGTACCCAAGAGTGCACCTTACTTGGCGATAAATGTGGGAAAGACGAAGCGTTGACTTGACGATTCGAAGGTGGATTCACGTAGGCCATGGGTTGGTGGACGTAATAGGCCGAGTGACATTTCAAAATGACCTTGAGAAGTAGGTCAAATGTCGATACGAATCTTCGACAATTTT
>JAOXYB010035350.1:0-13907 GCA_028565635.1 Phoronis ovalis | reverse complement strand
CATTTTGCAGATCTGAGAAAAATTTTATGATTTAATATAGATGAGATAGGGGTAATATATGTGATGATTAGAAATTTACAAACCGAATATTTTCCCTCAAAATCCCTGTTTCATAATTATTATTTAATTTTTAAATTTTAAAAAGAAAAAATTAAATTAAAACGTGTCAAATATTGAGAAAGATGAAGCATTGACTGGATAATTCAAAGGTGGATATACGAACGCCATAGGTTAGTGTGCATATTTGGCTAGATGACATTTTAAAATGACCTTGAGAAGTTGGTCAAATGCCAATACAAATCTTCCACATTTTTTGTTGTGAGTAGCATCTTCTTTGTCTCACAATAACTGCTTCACTTTTTATCCGATCAGTTTCACATTCTGTACAGGATGAATACAGGTCAAAGTACAGTTCAATTATAACTTTAACCTGGATCACTTCCAAGATGTTCATCTTTGTTCTTGCAGTTGTGCATCGTGATAACAGCTTCAGTATTTATCCGATGAGCTTCACATTTACTACAGAGTAAGTGAAGGTCAAAGTACAGATAAGATATAATTTGAATTACTTTCAGTATGGCCGACTAGTGGCCATATTTGTTCCTGAGAGGGCACATCATGCTGTGCCACTTTCCAGAGAGACAAAACTTTCAATGAACGATTCAATACAGGGAAAAATCACTTTTAAAACAACTTCACAGTGATATGGGCAACTGCCTGCAAAAGCAGACCTCTTTTTATTAGAATCATATCCTATTTTCACTTTGGCATACATATTTTGGTGGGTATTTTCTTTTTGAAGTTATCGCTATTCTATTGTTTATCCATTATACAAGAAGTAACTTATACCTTTATTTTGGTGTTTTATAGATCCTCGGTGGTGAAACATGTTAGATTCAGCAGGTTGTCTTCTTCCATTAAAACTAGTTCGATGCCTTTTGAGTGATGATGGAAGTTTTGATGTTCTGTGCAATCTACAAAATGAGTAAATTGTTTTTATTATTCACAAAATGGTGCTACTTATATTTGAATTACAAATAACATATTGTAATTGGTATTTACTTAGTAAATGTTTTTGTTATTTTACCAATTTCAACATAATTATGCGTCTAGAATCAAATGTTTATCAAACATATTGTAGACATTTTTTGTAATAAACTTTAATATTAATTAATTCTCTAAACACATTTTATAAAATTAGGCCTTCCTATGAATACCTTGCTGAAAAATAGTGCATGTATGACTGCATATCTGTCAAAATTCATCTTTTATTGTAATGCCTCTATTAGAAAACTTTTAAAATCTTGTGAATCAAATTGTGTATGACAACCTAGCTAATATATTTACTCAGCACAGGACTTAATTAAAGTGCAACAAAGAAAGATAGCTGTAAACTTTTAAGGAAATGATGTACCTTCTGAATGACTTACTTCATGCATGTAATAAAGATGACAATTTTATAAGAATATATCAAATAATGCAATGTTTGATCACCCAAATATGATTAATTTTTTAATGCTTATTTCTTATTACATGCAATTCTACTAACTTTAAACATTCAGCAATTTCAGCCATACTTGGCCGAAGAAGTCGCTCTGGATACCAAGTTTTCTTGCAAATGTAGTAAATGTTATCCGACATCAGAAGAGGTTGCTCCAATGTATTTCTTTCTTCTAAAAAGGCTAGAATCTGAAAATTGTGAATATTCTACATATTACAATTACAGCATGGGCCTAATGAATAACATTAGTTTCAGCCAAGCTGTCACTAAGGTTATATCCCTCCAATTTATATTGTAGCTTATATTGCCACCCAGAATGGTTCAATTTCATCTTTTCAGCTGGTATAAATGTGAGTCGCCTTCCCAGCGTAATTATGGGTAATTCTTTCATCTTATGGATAGAAACAATGGTGTAAATCTGGGTTATTATTTACTAACTAGCACGAAAAAACAATTGGTAAAACTAACCTTCGACCCCAGTTCAAAATGTTTGTATCATTTTTTGCAATTGATTGACAGTTGTCATTCAATGCACATCAAATCTATCTACTCTGAATATAAATAGGGGTAATAAAATGGTATTTAATTTGTAGTTTTGGTATAAATATGAGTCTTATTTTTAGTGTTACCTATAGCTAAGGTTATAAATTTTGAGGTTGGGGGCAGGTCCCCACTGAAATCAAGACCAAGTACCCCTCCCAGGTTATCATCTCAGTCATAATACACCCTATCAAGAAAGAGTTCATTAAATAAATGCACTTAAGCATGGATGCAAGTGGAAGACGGTTGTGGCTATATAATAAATTTATTCAGCATACCTCTTGAATTGTGAGATTACAATAGGGAGCAAACTCTTCTTGCCGTTTTTCTGTAACACGGGTGGTACTTAGTAACAAATGCAATTCATACATTAGGATGCCAAATGTATACACATCAGAGCCTTGAGAAAAAATTCCATCTTGTAGTGCTTCAAGAGGTACTCTACAAGGTGAACACATTGATTACTTGTTGGACAAATGTCAACAATTTGCAATAAATATGGAAAAAACAAAATTGTCTCTAGGCAACCAACCAACATGAAAAATTTGAATGATCAGATATAAAAACTATTTCTTTTTAATAGCTGTTTTTAAGAATTTCCAATGTAATATATATATATATATAATATATATGTGCTGGTTGGTAAAAAAATAATGAATGGAATTTGGACGGGATACTTTTCTCACTTAGGCTGGAAACAGTTCTGTTCTCAGCTGTTAATTGGGCATTGTAAGTAGACACAGAATGGAATGACAAGAATTATACAGCAAAACCTAAACCCACAAGAAAGTTTGCAGATGTTACTATGAATGCCTATATCAAACAAGAGGTCTGCTTCATTGCAGTCAGAAACCCATCATACAAAGTATATTCCTTAGTTTCAATACAATATCTCTAGTATCTGAGTTTTCAAGATCTGGGCAAATATAGCATTGCATGATGTCAAATTTATGGATCAATTTGACGCACATTTTGAGGTCACTCTCAAATATCACCTAGCCATTAACCACTACTCACTTATGGCCTACAAAATACGCCTTTAAATCATCCAGGCAACCCAGCTTTCAGGCTATAAATGTCTTGAATTGGTAACAAACATGACCACCAGTCGGTCAAATTGGGAATAATCCAGGTCAAAACTAAACCGAACCTGTATTTTGTCCTCCACTTACCTGATGCATTAATGTCATCTCTCTATAAATTATAACCTGGGCAACTGTTTGACCCACTTTTCAAGGTGGCACCATTTTTGGAAACAAACGTGGTCGCTACTTTGCCATGTTGGAAGTGATCCAGGTAAAATGCAATCTGACCTGCATTTTGACCTATAATTTACTTTTCAATTAAAGCATTCTCTACATGTATCAGGGTTTTCAAGATCTGGCCAAAAATAATTTTGACCACTGGAAGAAATGTCAAATTTTCAGATCAACAGTTGATCCCCTTTCCAAGGTTGTTAAAAAATACGGCCTTCTTAAAATCACCTTCAAATGATCCAGGGAGTGATTTTGTCTTTGTGGCGATATAGACTTAGCATCTTGGTAACAAGTACGGCCACCAGTCAGCAATACTGGAAGTTATCAATATCAAAAACAACATTAATCTATATTTTGCCTCCCATTTACCTTCTGATTTAAAGGCCCTCTATACATGTACATAAAAGAGTATTCAAGGTGTACTCAAATGCAGCTTGATGGCTGTAAAAAAAGTTTTGGATCACAATTTGATCCACTATTCAAAATCTTTCTAGCCTGTAACACCCACCACTTATGGCTTTCTTAAAACCACATTCGAAACATGGCTTCCGCTTTGGAGCTATAATGACGTACTATGATGTACTATCTTAGGAACCAACATTGCTGCCAATTGGCCTTATTGAACTTGTATTTTTACCTAATATATTTATTTGATCCACTTGCCAAGGTCATTTTAAATGCAATCCTATTCTATAACACAAACTCACCTATGGATTTCTTATATAAAAGTCATCTTTGAAGCATCCAGGCAATGCATCATCTTTGTGGCTATAGATGTTCCATGACGTACTGTCGGGGACCAGTATGGTTGCTAATTGGCCATTATTGACCTGCATTTTGACCTATATTTACATGTATGGTGTACCAAATATGAAACTGATTTGATAAAAACAAAAGCTGTTATCAGGGTGCCATCTATGGGAACAAACATTGCTGCCAACAGTTGATCCACTTTCCAAGGTTGCTTGAAAATACTTTTAGCCTTAGCTACTCGCCAACCTATGTTCTTCTTAACATCACGTTTGAATTGTCCAGGTAAGGCTTCTCTTTTCTGCCCTAGACGTCACATGACATGCCCTCTCAGGAACAGACATGGCCACCAGTCAGCTATATTGGACATAATCAAGGTCAGAATACATCCTATCTGTACTTACGCTGTACCAATAAAAGATGATCTGATAAAACAGAAGTTTTTATACCAAGACAAAGAAAATAGATACATATGACAACCCATCCACTATACAATGCATGATGGCATAAAAACTCAGACATGTTAAAAGAAGCCTTTAGACCAAATTGCTTAAAATTTGCCTACCTCCTCATTAAATCTATAGGTACGTCTGATTTGACTTTGCAAGTGGAATATGTATGATCATAACAACCTTGCTTTAACTTTACCATTCGACTTACACGAGCAATTATGGCCTATGAACAAAAAAGTAACCTTACATGTACATGAATTACAAACTGTACAAAATGTATAAATTAAAGCATTGAAATAGAAATTTGCATGAAAAACTTAGTATTCGAAAATTCGAGGACTTTTTGCAGATCTCAGTCAGTTAAAAATCAATATAATTATATACATGTGTGGGTGGGGGGTGCATGTGCATGTGTACATACATGTGACATGTTCCCTCCAATGAATAACATAACTGTAGTATAATGCTGATTTATGTTATAATTATAATTATTCAAATGTTACAGTAATGAAAATGGTTTGTGCACAGGAATCCTTTCCAAATCTGGAGTAAATTATATTAATTCCAAAAACTATCCAACTACATATAAGGTATACATGTGGCATAAGGTCACAATTGATGTAACCATGGTGGTGGCGGAGTGGTCTGGCCCTGCTGGAAGTGTGTGAACCTTAAATATATGATTTTTTCTTGTTTCCTCCTTTGCGCTAGCTTTTTTTGTTTGTTTCTGTTTGAAAGCTAAATCACTGTATAAGAGATTGAAACTAATATTAGCTTTTTAAAGTAAATACACTAAAATTTGATGGGATTATTTGAGCTAGGCAAAGCTATGAATTTTGTCAGTTGTTTGGTTGCATTTTCCTGGGGGTAGTCTACATAGTGGAATAGCAAAACATTTTGGAGGTCATACCTGCACGAAAAATTAACTGGGAGTAGTATACATAATAATCTTCAGTTCTTAACAGGTCATTTTCTTCACGCACTGTTTGGGAAATTTTTATAATGATTTAAATTACATGAATTTACTATAGAAGTGGATAGGAAAATCAATTGTGTCCTTATACCATGTGCAACTAAGTTTTATGAATGCAAGTGCTGAATTCTCTTAATGTGCACAGTGTATGCTTACATGTCCGTTTACAATATGTATAAACTCGGGCCTTATATCTCTCAGAATCCATCCACGTTCATGCAGGTAAGAACAGCCAGAAGCAACTTCACCTAATTTGTCTAAAAGCTGGTCTTTAATATCTTGTGGTTTATCTTCCTTTCTTTTCGCAACATCATAGACCCAATCATATAATGACTGTAATTCGTAACTCTCCAGCTTATAATACTAGAAAGATAAATGAATGGAATTGCCAATAGTTAAAAAGCAGTTTAACGATTCCTATTATGGTCTCATTAAAGGAATTAATAGGGGCTCTGATAGCATTTGGTGACATATTCTGCCTTGTTGAAACCAATAGAAAGCTAATTCTTAATTAACACAATCTCTGCAGATAATACTTTAGACTCATAGTAATTTTATAATCCTAGGAGGATTCTCATAAAATGAGTTTTGAACCAGTTACTTCTGCACCTGTAATATCATGCCAGAATAAGGTGAATCCATCACGCACTTTTTGATACAAGCACCAAATTTGACAAAATGACAGGTTTGACATTGCCAACAATTTTGGATATGGGACCCCACCTGAAATGGTTACCAAACCAAAGACGGTCACCGAAAATTGAGGGTGTTCACAGAATGTATGTTTAGTTGATATCACAAATACTTCTAAAGGGTAAAGTGTGTAAATATTGCAAAAAGAAGAATGTCAGTGCAATTTTAGTCATGTGGTAAATGTTACTATATTATCCAATATGGCTGCCAAATATTGGGTCTTATCACAAGAATGGGGCTTATGTTAATTTGTATAAATATTATTTCTATGATCCAAAGGGTAAAATATATATTAATTAAATAATTTTGGATCCAGCTGCACCTAATGCTCCCAGTAACGCGTTAATGATGTATTCTTGTTTTGCAACAGGCCATTCTCAGGAACCTTGCTCTTGGTGCTCATGAAAGTCTAAAATTAGATATTGGTTGCTTATATTTTCAGTTGGATCTATTAACATTTCAGTTATGTAATAGATGCACTTATGTTTGCCAGAAATCCCATCTACATCATAATGCAACATGGTTTAAGGTATGACAAAACTCACCACCAACATGTCAAATATTTTGCTTGTATAGTTAACTTTTGATGTACTTTTCTCAAGTGATGTCGGTGTCAAGTTGCTATTATGAAACAATTTTTAAAAAAGTCAAATATCTAATGGTAATGTGCAGCGGTCAGGCGTGAACATAATTTTAGCCACCAAGTAGCTTATAACATTGCTATATATCCAAAATGAATCAAGATATCAAGGAAATTCCAATGTCCATTAAATTTATTTTAAACGTATTTTAAATTAATTTTAATTTTTTATTCCTGGAGTTGTGCCATACCTTAAATATTAATTAAACAAATAATGAGAAGGCATAACCAAAATAGTTAAAGATTTAGATGAAATTGTATTATAAATGACCAAAATCCCATCATTATATTGAAAAGTGCTTATTCCTGATATTTTCATATTGGACAGTAACATGTCCAACCAATTGGAAGGAATTGTTCAGACCCTGTGCATTATTTTCAATTTTTGCCATTTTTAAATAATACCTACATATTACATTAGCCATATGGAAATTACTTGTTAAACCGGACACCGGGCATTATGGGTATTTTAGGGAGTTATCTGGTTTTTCTTAGTCAGTTATTAGTAGTAAACCTGTAGCGGTAGATTTAAAAAAGAAGTGGTCTGCATAATATTCGTCAAGCTTATTATGAAACGATGATTGAAGCTTATTATGATAATAAATAGATTGAAAGCATTGACAAACAGACCTAATGGAATTTTTTTTTATTTGAAACCACTACAATAACATAATACAAACATTGCAAAGTTAAATATTGTGTTTTATTTTTCAGGCTCGTCAGATGGAGGGGTGTGTTCAATGTGAACACACCCCCTTCTGAAATGACAGGAACATTATTTTTGATATGTACGGATGCGCCCGATGTTTTCCAGAAACTGTTTTTTTTATTGCCGACAGTCTACTTCAAAAGATCAGACAAACTAAATGTATTTTAATTTTTAAATAAATGTTATCTTGCTCGTCCCTACTGTTGTCTGCATTGCACATGTACAGTGGTCCACGTGCAACCATTCACAAGTGATTTTACAGAAATGTTACGAAAAGGAAATAGAGATTTTAGTGGAATATATATTCTGCATAATTTTACTGGAATTTAGCATGTATTTTTATAGACTATATATACATTAACTAAAATGAGTATTTGAAACTTTTTAGGCATTTTAATGACTTTTTCTGCTTATAAGTGTAACAATATAAGATAATACAATAATAACATCTTGAGCTGAGGTTGGCTAGTACAATGAAAATAGACAAAAAAGCATATTAGACTGACTGTTCAATTTACCATAACAGGCTTTTTGTAAATGCTTCAGAGTACAAGATTTTTACAAACAGTTTCTACATTTACGAAATAAAATCCATATAGCAGTTGTTTTTACAATTTTTTTTTTCAAGAAGCCTTTTATATTAATTCAATAAAAGTATTTTGTATCACTAATTTAGTAAAGAATATCCTGAGTAATAACTAATTTTGTGTAGAAATAAATGTATGTCTCATTTCTGCCAGTTAATGCATTTACAAAATAAAATCAGGCATTTTTATTATTTTTTTCCTCAAAATTTTTTTGTATTTTATTGCAATAAAAGTATTTTGTATCAATAATTTAGTAAACAATACAGATGTGTGTTCATTATTTATGATAAGAGTATACAAGAGTAAAAATCTATACAATTGACATGCCTACACAACATTAAAAATTACACTGACCCATAGGTAGATACTGAGCGACGGACATGATTTGGGTATGTACCTTTTCACTTGACATGTGACAGGATTAAAAATTGCAGCTCTTGATACGTGCCTTTCAACACCAATAAAACATCAGCACGCAAGTTTATTGCAAAACTGCTTTGGAAATAATGACACAAAATTTTGCTTTGAACACACTTCATCGACACATTGCTCATTTAATACGGGATCTTTTCTGAGATGTTCTGAACCATGAAATTTGCATCGTACAGACCGTAATGTATATGTCACTCACATTTTTTGAAATTGTAAATTCGCTTCAGAGAATCGTTGCATATACGTCTCTGATAATTTCTGAATTGTATATTTACTTCGTCGAAACATGAAGTCGGGATTTGAAAAAAGATATTCTTGTTCCCATGTGATGGCCTCTTCACATCCAATTTGTACAAAAATAAGGTGAATTAAGAAACAAACTATACTAAAGATGGGAAGCAAAGTCAACAAGTTATGAACAACTTTTTTGAACATCCAAAACAAACAGAAAAGAGCAGTTTCAGTCACACTTGCGCATATAATCTGCTTCAAGTATCTTGCACATGTGGTGCTGCTGGAGTTGAAACTGGAGTTCGTCACTGATTTTTGTTTGTACCATACAATAGTTTAAAACATTGTTTTAATCATTATTTTATAGTCAATTTTGAAAGGTGATTTTGTGCTCAAAATGTACCAGAATGCAGGAAATAACACTTATTTTGAAAAAGATTTTAAGGGTCCTTTTAAAAGCATGGCCAAGACCCCCATGTTGATTACAAGAAAGGGAACATTCCTCCCGGATCCTCCTCCTCCCCCTCCAATGCCGCTTTGTAGCGTGTCAGCTGTCTATGGCACACACTTTATTCTAAAAACACTACAAACACACACACCCTTTTGAAAAAGTGTCTTATGGCTATGTTATTGGACAAATGAATTTATTAAGCTTGTCTTACCAACTGTAGTGTTCCTGATCTTTCATTTGAAATGCTATCATACATTTGTATGAAGTTATGATGTTGCAGTTGCTTTAATTCATCTAGGTCTTCCTTAATTGCTTCAGGCAATTGTTCGCACATTATTGTAAATTCCTGCTCATGAAAAAAAAATTGCTGATCAACTGACAAAGAATTATATCAGACCGGTGCAATTAGAATTTTTGTGATTTTGATTTTAAACCTTTAACCATTACATATTATGCACAAAAGTTAAGCAATTCTTTTTAAATGGCTAAAAATAAAATTTTTATTAATAATATTCAATAATGAAGAATTCATTAACATGGTTTAAAAGCATGTCGTACAACTAAGACAGCTAAACAAACCCATTGTCAAATCACCGTAAGCTAGTCAGATCAACATGAATGGAAATGGTGGACAATATCCCTCCACACTAAATAAACCACTTGTCAAAATGATACCCAATGTGAGAAACAGATGAAGGAAATGTTGCGATGCTGCACAAGGGCACACAAGATGATGAAAAAGCTTGATTTTTATTGAAAATTACAAGTCCACAAAATTAATAATAAAGTGCAAAAATGTGTTTATAATTTAACTTTTATGTAGGCACTAACAACACCACTTCCCAGTGTCAGCCCTTAAGCCACTCGAAGATAGGATTGTTGAAATTGTCAATGTTGAAGTCTTTTAATATCCCGCTGAGGCAAAGTTTTGTTTTTCAATAAACATGTTTAACAAGTGTGCCCTGTTTATACGATATTGATTATGTGGTATAATCGCCAAAATAATATCACTATGGTGACCCATTAAAAAGTATTAATAAAAAAAATCTGAGTTACTTAATTTTTTGTGTTTATAGCATAAGTTGGAAAGAAGTGTAAATCTTTACTTATAATTAATAGATGAGAAGAGTTACTAAATTTTTTTTTTTTGACTTGGCTGGCATTTATTGTGATAAAATATGTGCACATAAACATGAAATTAAATATAATGTGGTTTTTGTGCATACTACCCTTTTTAAAAAAGTTTTTTTTTGTCACGAAATGCTCACATTGAGGCAGCATGTTTTTGTCATTGTGTTACACAGAATTCAAATCCTGTTTTTACCAAAACATCTCATCAAAAAATAAAATATGCAGTTTACCAAATTTATTATGACTCTTGCTTTTAAAAGTACATACCATTTCGCCATCCTTAGCCCTGCACGTCAATTTTGGTGGATTACTTGGATGTATTTCAGCAAGTTTACAGGGAAAATACCCAGCAACTGTCATCTGTGCTGAACGAGCATTTACATAGGGAAGTTCGGAATCTAAATAACCAAGGAAAGAATCTAGTTAAGCTATTAAACAGGCCTACCTAACCAGCATAGACTCGAACCATCAATGCACAATCTCGCACCTGTTTCCTACCATTCAAACCCCTTTTCTGGGTTTTGCACCGAAATTCCTGTTACTCAAACAGTCATTTCTGTAGACCACACAAGTTGCCAGGAACTCGTACAGATTTCCGGAGACTCCAACACTTGTTGAACAGCAGGTCCGAGTCTCCAGAAATCTGTCCAAATTTCTGGCAACTTGTGCAAGTCTACGGAAATAACTGTTCGTGGTGGAGCACGAATTTGAGTGCGATACCTGGGTTGACGGTTCAAGTCTGTGCTGGTTAGATAGGCCTGTTAAGCAATACAAACAAATATTCGTTGAAAGTTTACTTAATTGTTTCTCCACCAGTTACACATCAAATAATACAGGCTCAATAGAGCTTCACAAAATTTTGATTTAGTCTTTAATCTACATGATTGTATAGTGTTAATGTTTCAAAACAATGAAACAGCACAACCAAATAATTTAATGGCTAAATGTTCAGCCGAAATATTCACAGATAATATCAGATACTGTTGCAAATGTATCTGAGCTAATTTCTTTGTGTAGGACAGATAATTGTAAAACGGCTATTTATTGTTTAAAATTACTTAACTTTGACAGTGTATAACAGAAATATAAAGTACAATAGAAGTTTACATTTAAGAAAATATTTAAACATTACCGACTACTAAATATATAGATGTGGGCCATACAGAACTAGAATATTACAGTGTAATTACAGAATCAAACCAGCTCATTATATTACTGTTAATTAAGTCGACCTGTAAACTAATATATAAATAAAATAAACTAAAAGTGCAATATATATATCTTAGACTAAAGTAAGCGATAGCACATAAAATTATATAAAAGCATACACAAGGACAGCTCACAGTCCTAAAAATAGTGAGCACAGAAGATATAAAACTAAAAAGTGTAGCACATACATACAACGAGTACCATGGATGCAGGGTATAGCTGTGGGTAGAAACATCAAGCAATATCAAAAGAGCACAGTACCTAAATTGTATATACAACAGTATTTCATAATAAACTGTATCAATATTATTTCTGTATTAATTTTGTTAATTTAAAATTTTTCCTTAAAACTGATATAAAAGTTTACAGGTAAAGGCTGCTAAACCTCTTTTTAAGTAACTCTTAACACATGACCTTTAATGTGATGTATACATCCTCCCGGGATATATATGTATGTACGCTTATAAATATCTTTCATCTGACTATATAAAATTTATTTTTACTTTCTTACAAAAAAATTATAACCATTGTAGTTAAAGTCAGGATGAGATATGCCAAATAACTAGACAAATATATTCTTGATCAGCAAAAGGAGGATTGCAATATGTAAAAACTAGCTGATATACTAGCAAATATAGTGAGGCATAAAGACATTTTTAAAAGGTTTCTAGACTTACCAAAATGAACATCTGCAGCAATGACATATTAGGATAATAAACTTAAGTTTGTTTACTCTCACTAAAAATATACCAATTTTGTTTTATTTCAATTAACCTTGAGAACAAATGGTGTATAACGGGCACAAAATGGCACAAGGAGTCGCATGTTGCAACAGCAATTCTTAATATTGGCTGGTAATTAAGGCAGAGAGAGGGACATTCGAAAGTTTTTCAAAGAATAAAAATGGAATTATAGCATAATATAATTATATAAATACAAATTATTTTTCTTGGATAACATCAGTTAAATGTAGGTATGCATACTAACATTTCATGTAAGAAAGTGATATAGTTTTTGCAAAGTCAAGTTTTTAAAAAGCATATTCACCAATTCTACATATCTTTTATGAAATACTTTATACTAATTAACCTACAGATAAAGCATGAATTGTAATAAACTCTTTACTTTTTGCTGCTAATAGGTACTCATAAATGCTAAATGTGTACCTATTCAGGTATTAAGCATACACTATGCATACATTCACAGAATTCAACTAAAATGTAATTGTAAACAATTCAAAGCAGTTAATAACTGTTTTATACATGGTTTCCTATTTACCCTTTGAATTTTAGCATCTGCAGTTACACAATTTTGGATAAGGCATGAGTGCATTGGGTTAACAGTGGTAACCGAATTAAACCTTTAACAGCTAAAGCTGCAAAACGTAGGGGGGTCAGCTCAACAGTCCGACATCCCATTAGTCCGACATTCCATTAGTCCGATATCCCATTTGTCCGACATCCCAGTAGTCTGACATCCCATTAGTCCGACAATTAAAAACAAATTTTAAACAGACGCTTTGCTAACATAGAGCTGAAATTAATCATCACAAATGCTAAGACCGCTCGGCCGGGTTCGCCGCACTATCATTTCAGTAAATGTAATGTTCCCTTTTTTCCTCACTTTGAACTTCATAAAATAAAGGAAATGTGGCTACTGAATACTGCATAAATAAAGCTTTGGTTTAAAAAAAATACTGATTTTGCAACAGCATTGTTAAAAGATAAACTAAAATTGGATATTTCGTCCTGTCGAACAAGCATTAGAAAGGAAATGTCTATTTTGTTACGTTAAAATGTTAGTATCCATCATCAAATAAAAATAACAATGTAAACATGGGCTATAGGTGTTCTAAACAGCATATAATGTTTTTTTTATGAAAATCAAAATTATTGCGTTTGATTCAATACTGTAGAACGCAGTCAATAATAGTGGAAAGCTTAATTTGAAAAAAAATGCTCTACTTCATGTGCAGCCACATGTAACAGCACTGCACGGTGAAAGTTATGACTTTTACAATTTTTTTAGATCACACTTGACAAGTAAGCAATAAACTAATAAAAGTATTAAATGTGACAAATAGCACCGGAAGTAAAAATTGATGGTAAGATACTCATTATATTGAACTGCATTATATTACTAGTTTTTACTGAGCAGCAGATAGTGGTTTGTCTTTAGAACATTATATAATACAGTCGGTCAGATTATAGACTGAAATAGGCGTAGTTATTTTGGAATTAAAAATACAAAATATAGAACATCTATAGCCCCATGGTTAAACAAGACATTTGTCATGTCTAATGCCCATCCAATGTGTAGGATATTTTTTTAACATTATTGTTTTTTTACATT